>JAIUZE010067042.1:0-18244 GCA_022085475.1 Heliosperma pusillum
ACAGTTAACTCTATATCCGTTGTTATTAATTTGGCGCAAAATGAGGTAAAGTAATAACAACGGTCACGAACAAACCCGTTGTTATAATGTGTTACTAATTTGGCGCAAAATTTGGCGTAAATTAATAACAACCGTATTATTTTGTTGTACGTTGTTGTTAGTTGTAACAACGGTTAGAACTTTGTTAACCGTTGTAAATATTTAAATTAATAACAACAGTTTACTATAAATAATAACCGTTGTCAATATTTGTTAATAAAGATGAAAAAAACACCCAACACTAATAATACTGTACTGTAACACAAAAACACAAACACAAAGCGATTATACTGCAACACAAAACCACAAACACTAAGACATACTCCCTGATCATCTCTCTGTCATCATCTCCGTCTGCTATTTCTTATTAATCAGGTATTATTTTTATTAGTTTTGATGAATTGTTCAATTCTAATAATTTTGCTTTATTGATTTCCTGAATTTCATTTATTTGTGAATTAGTTGCCTTATATATATATATATATATATATATATCTAGATATTATATATATATATATATATATATATATATATATATACATATATATATGTATTGCATTTTCTGAATTAGTTGGCTTATTATGGAATTAGTTTTAATTAGTTGGATTTTCTGAATTACTTGGCTTACTATATATATTACGAATGTAGATAAATGACTCGAACTTGGATGAATGCTGCGAATATGAGTGACCCAAATTATAATGATGGTTTAGCTGAATTTTATGAAGTCGTTTGCGAACAATTTGAATGGTTCTTCTAGTATTCCATGCCCTTGTGAGAGATGTGGTAATATTCGGTATATGGCTATTCCGCACGTTAAAATTCACCTAACAAAGTATAGTTTTAGTCGATCCTATACCCGTTGGATTTTTCATGGGGAATCATTAGAGGAAGAGAATAGCTTTGAAGAAGATGATCTTGAGGTATACGAAAGGATAACTGATGATCCCGAGTTTGCCGAGTATGTTGAGTTGGAAGCAGACAAGTTGAATGTTGGGTGTACAGATAATGAAGAAAAAGATGATGAATCAAATGCTTTTGAAGATAAAAATATTAATTTGGATGACCTTGACAACATGTATGAGAAGTTGTGTGAGTCTGAAGCGCCTCTGTACCCTAGTTGTAAGTACACAAAAATGTTAGCTGTGGTGAAGTTGTATAATATCAAGGGGGCAAATGGGGTGAGTGACACATGTTTCACTAGTTTATTAGCCTTGATAAACGACATGCTTTCAGATGGTAATTTTCTTCCCGTTAAGACATATGAGGCTAAAAAACTAATTAGAGGAGTGGGTATGAAATATAAGAAAATACATGCATGTCCAAATGACTGCGTATTGTATCGAAAATTATATCAAAACTTAACCAATTGTCCGGTTTGTTTTGTGTGGCGTTAAAAGGATAAGGAAGGGATCCCGGCTAAGGTGTTGTGGTATTTTTCAGTGATACCAAGATTTATAAGGATGTTTGCGAATAGAAATGATTCAAAAATGTTAACTTGGCATGAAACTGGAAGAATAAATTATGGGAAGCTAAGACAACCGGCAGATGGTATGCAATGGAAATTGTTCGACGCTAAGTATCCCGAGTTCGGCATTGAACCTAGAAACTTACGTCTAGCGCTGTCCACTGATGGAATGAACTCACATAGAAACATGAGTACCCAACATAGTACTTGGCCAGTAGCGTTGGCAATATATAACTTACCTCCATATGTGTGCATGAAAAGAAAGTATTTGATGTTGTCGTTGTTAATTTCCGACCCTAAACAACCTGGAAATAATATAGATGTCTATTTGGAACCTCTTTTAGATGATTTGCGAATTTTGTGGGATAGTGGGATAGAAGTATTTGATGCATATAAGAATGAAACTTTCAATTTGAGAGCGATGTTATTGTGTACAATATCCGACGATCCGGCTTATGGCGACCTTTCTGGGCATACTGTGCATGGGAAAGAGGCTTGTCCATTGTGTGGGGAGGATATCGAGTCTGAATACTTGAAGTGTTCTCATAAGTATGTGTATTTGGGAAATAGGAAGGGCTTGGATCCTGACCAATGTTATCGCAAGCAGCAGAAAGCATTTAATGGACGTCAAGAACTTCGTCAACCTCCTAGAATTTTGAGTGGCCATGAAGTTTATCAGAAAGTAAAGCATATTGAGATAAAATATGGGAAGAAGATCGGCTCTTATAAATTGTCTACTCGTGGGTATAAGAAAAGATCCATATTTTTTGATAAACTTCCATATTGGCCTGACCTGGAGGTCAGGCATTGCCTCGATTTCATGCACATCGAGAAAAATGTCTGTGATAACATTATCAATAACATCCTGAATGTTCCCGGTAAAACAAAGGATAATGCCGCATCTAGGGAAGATATGCAAATGATGGGTATTAGGCTAGAGTTGGCACCACAAAAGAGAGGAAATGGTACATTTTTACCGCCATCAGCTTATACCCTTTCACGGAATGAGAAAAAAGAGTTATGTGCATGCTTGAATGGAATTAAAGTGCCACATGGTTATTCGTCCAACATCAAAAGCCTTGTATCGATGCAAGACCTAAAACTCACCGGGTTAATGTCACATGATTGCCACACTTTGATGCAACAATTACTATCCGTGGCTATTCGTTCTATTTTACCTGAAAAGGTACGATATGCTATTACAAGATTCCGTCTCTTCTTCCAGTCCATATGCGATAAAGTCATCGACCCGATGATGCGGATTCATTGCAGAACCTCGTTGTCACCTCTCTTTGTCAATTTGAAATGTATTTTCCACCCTCTTTCTTCACTATCATGATTCACCTGACCACTCACTTGATTTGGGAGATTTTGTACCTTGGGCCCGTGTACTTGAGATACCAGTATCCTTTCGAAAGATTCATGAAAGTGTACAAGGACTATACATCTAATCGGTATCGTCCAGAAGGTTATATTGCTGAACGCGCTATTTTAGACGAAGCTCTTGCATATTGTTACGCTTATCTCTCACCTGAGGAGTTAATTGGCGTTCCAAAGAATCGTCATAGTGACTGGATGACCGAAAAAGGTATTAGGGGCCGGGTTGAAAAAATTGTGACACGTGACATGTTGCATTTAGCACATACGTATGTGATAAACAACGAAGATGAGGTGCAACCTTATATTCAACAACACAAAGATGAGCTCAAATACGATCACCCAAACAAGAGCAAGATGTGGATTGCAAACGAGCATAAGAAGATGTTTGGAGAGTGGTTAAGGAATATTGTCTTGGAGTATAATAATTTGTATGGTGATGACATCTCTCCTAGGTTACTACGTCTTGGTTTAGGTCCAAATGCCAAGGCCACTTTTTTCAGCGGTTTTGCTATTAATGGATATACTTTTTACACCCGCGAGCAAGATGAGTTGAGCACAATGCAAAATAGTAGTGTGAGTTCTGAATTTGTGGCAATGCACTTTGCTATTTCAAAAGATAAAAAACCTATTTAGGGAAAATGCCTTTATTATAGTGTTATTCAAGAAATATTGGTATTAGATTACATTGATTTCACAATACCTCTGTTTCGATGTAAGTGGGTTGATAACAACAACAATTGTGTCCGAAAGGATAAAATGGGATTTACGTTGGTCAATTTGGATAAGGTTGGCAATAATAAGGATGATCCTTTCATAATGGCATCCCAAGCTAAATAACTGTTCTATGTCACCGATCCTATGGATAAGAAGTGGTCTGTTGTACTATCTATAAGGAGTAGACGGGGTGCACCCGATTATGGTGGGGATAATGATCAGGAAGTCGTGTTTGAGGGAATGGATTATTCTACCACTGTATCTTATTTCGACGATATTGACACTGATCATGATAACATTGAAAGCATCTATATGCGTGATGATCATGGTTAAGGTATTTGGGTTAACGAAGAAACTATGTCGGGCAAGAAACGTCCCTGATCCTGAGGTGGTTTATAATGTGAGGTATTAGCTTATATATTTGTTTTTTTTTTCTTAATTTAAATAACTATATATATTCCTTTTAGTTTCTATTATTTTTTTAAATAACTATCTTTCTGATTTTTTTTTAAATAACTTAGGAACGGCATAGTTAATACAAAGGTAAAGCACTGATACTTTATTTTACCGAACAGATTTGTATTTAGGAACTTAGGAACTACTACATATACAACCATAGCGGAAATCTTACATACAAGACCACAGGCCCTCCCATCCCATTACGCTGCTATTATGATAGGCGAATGCAGACACAAACACAATTTGACACTCAACATCTAACACAGGACGTTGCTTGGAATTGTTAGGTGTACATTGCTTGGAAAACAGCCACAACCTGGTTGGGGGCATCGACGATTTCTGAATTGGCCGACTCCTGACCATTCAATATGGTCGGATACGACACGTGGGAATAGTCCACGGTATTCTTCAGAAGCACGGCATCCTCGTATGTGGCTACCCAGAGGTATGGTTCGACTGTTGATCTATTCTGAGCAACCCAGTCGCTCTTACCATGGCCTCTGAGTTGAAACATATTGCCAAGCTTAAATGCTGATTCCGCATCTGTAAGTGATGTTCTAAACTGAATGAGTAGTATCCCTTTGAATCCCCAAGGCGCCCATTGTGCCTTACTTTTGCTGACCGAGTATCCCAGCTCAATAAGCTTATTCCTCAAAGGAGTAAAATAAATTTTCCATCGTCCATATGGCCTGGGGCATTCATTAGGACACAGTGATATGGACGAGCAACATTTTGAGTCATTTCCAAAACAGATAAGTAATTTGATGGTTTTGGTTTGGTTTATTTGTAGTGAGTATTCAGTATGAGTTAATTATGGGCTCTTTTCTGAATTTATAGCAAGTTCAAGATGTGTAGTCATTCAGTGTATTGTCTTTAGCTTTTGTTAGCTTTGGTCATTGTTGAAGATTCCCAAACTATTTAGCTTTTGGTCATTCAGTATACAGTCTCCATGTTTTGGTTTCTGCTGATTATTATTGCAGTATACAGTGCTTATGTTGTTGTTGTTTCTATTGTTACGGTTGTAATTAAAAAAAAATAGAGTTAAGCAATAACAACGGGTTTACTTAATATACCTGTTGTTATTACATACAACAACGGTTATTGAATAATGAACCGTTCTCATTGTCTTGATTAGACTTTTAATATTGGCGCAAAATATATAACAACGGGTAGACTTTAACCGTAGTCATTACTCTATCACAACGGTTCTTTTATAATAACCGTTGTCAATATTTGTTAATAAAGAAGAAAAAAATAAAAACACACAACACTAATTGTAACACCCAGAAATGTACCCTATTTTTCTAGTAGAAATATTTTACGAAATCTTTTCAACAAATTTAAGTTTTAATTTAGAATTTAAAGTTTCGAGTCGAATTTAGAATTTCCGAGTTCGTATTTGGCATTTCCGCGAGATTCCATGAGAATCCCATCTTAAGGCGACTTTGACTTTTGTTGACTTTTTCTTGACTCTTAAGCCGTCTTTGACTTTTCTTGACTTTTGAGTCGTCTTTGACTTTTCTTGACTTTTGAGTCGTCTTTGACTTTTTTTGACTTTTGAGTCGTCTTTGACTTTTCTTGACTTTTGAGTCGTCTTTGACTTTTCATGACTTTTGAGTCGTCTTTGACTTTTCATGACTTTTGAGTCGTCTTTGACTTTTCTTGACTTTTGAGTCGTCTTTGATTTTCTTGACTTTTGAGTCGTCTTTGACTTTCATTGACTTTTCCTTCATATACTCCCTCAAACCCTAAATCCTTCATTCATTTCCACTTACTCTTTCTTCCTCATCAAACCACCAAAACTTTGCCTCCATTTTTGATCCGTCTTCAAATCGTCACTACTCCTTCGTTACTCGCTCAAATTCACGTAAATTCGTCTTATTCTTCCCCTCTTAGCTTCCTCTATCCGTATTGGTAATAAAATTACCGTCTTTCTCGCTTTTTAAATTATCCGTCTTTCTCAAGGTGAATGATATTCATCTTTTATTATCTAATTGTATGTAGGTGGAGACTAGGAAGGTTTAGAATCGATTAAAGACTCGAAAAAGTAACGGTGATGGGTTACTCGGTATCATTTACGTGTTTTACATGCTTATATGCTAGAAATCGTATTAGAATATGATTAGTAAGTTTAGGAATTATGTTATGGATGATGATTGTTGTTATTTTATGATGGTTGATGATGAATATTGATTGTTGATAGTTGATAGAAGTGAATTAGGAAAATTGGAAATGCTAGAAATGGTGTTTGTTGTTCTCGGGTGGACTTGTGCAGTTTCACTGCACCGACCCTTTTTCGTAGAATGATCATATCTCCTTCGTTACTTGCTTGTTTTAGGCTTGTCACCATTCGTTGGAACCGTATGAGGATAAGATATCACCTCCACTTGGAATTTCTGTATTTTCATGTCTAGAACTCCAGTTATGACTGTTTGAAGTGGACCCTTGTTTTCGTTGGTTTCCAAACAACGTTGTTTTGGAGAGGTGATCTATGTTTTTATTCATTATGCTTCAAAAACTTGTTCTAATGCTTATGTATCATGTATTGACTCATGTTTATCATATTTGAACTTATATGATTCCCTATTCTCATGTTTTGTGACGGTTTTTGGTATGTTCCCACTTTGAGTCGGTTTTTACAAATGATACGGTTTGAGCACTATTTTGTCTTGTGCTTTGTACTCTCATTCCCTTGGCTACCTTCCACGTTCGTAAGGCTGGAATGTCGGAACGGAGAGGTATCCTACTGCTTAAATGCATGTGTTAGTGGGCATACGACGACGTTGTTGGGAGTTGAACGCTATGCGTTGATCGACCCGGCCGTCAAATGTTGTGTACTTGCGAGGTGGTGTTATTTGCATGTAGCGTACCGCTTGTTATGAGGCTTGAGCTCTTTTCCGCCTCTTTCGTGAATTGATCTACCGAATTTGGGGTACTCGGCGTCTATTGTAAGACCGAGTCTTGGATGCGAAACGTTTATCGCATGTCGAATCGGAAAATGTGATTCCGGGAATCTGGCCAGGTTTAGATTAGGAGCCGTTTAATTATCGTTCCTACCAGGAGGAAATTAGTCTACATATACGAAATGGAGCATCGTGTATGGTTCAGGGAAATGTTTATCCCGTGGATGCCTTTAATCATACTTGCCATGTACACGATGCTAGTGCGTTTCATTTACCGTGAGAGATGTCGTCTTGTGTCGTCGTTCTTGAATGCGTGATTTCATGATATTATTCATGGTCATTGCATGAATGGGCACCGTCGTCTTTGAATGCGTGATTTCATGATATTATTCATGGTCATTGCATGATTGGACACCGTCAATGTCTTGGTTCGTGAATGGATGATAATATGTTGGATTTACTGTGATCTTCGCATGACTTGACTTGGTTGTCTGTCGAGTCTCAATCTTATCAAACTTATACCGCTAACGGTGAGATGCAAGCCCTAGTGAGCGTATTCGGTTGCCTAAGAGTGTCTTCCCCGAGTCTTTGTATAACATGATGGATTCGAAGTTGTACTTCATATGCTCTTATCATTATTTATCGAATTGCCTATCTATCCTTATCGTATCTCACATGTATATCTATATATGCATGATTTTCCTTTTGTATTTCCTTCTATGTACGTTTAATGTGATATGGCTGGGAGAACCCGGAGTTACTCCCCACTGATTGTGGCGTTCATGTTTTTCATGAATGAACAGGTTGCTTGCATGGATGGCTTTTTGCTTTTGACTATTTTGGGTTCGGGTGTGAGCTAGCGGGCGTTGTCCCTGGAAGTTTCACCTCTAGACGATATTAGCTAGTTTGCTAAACACTTGTTCTTTGCTAACATTTTGAGAGACTCCGTCTCTTTGTTGTATTCCCGTACTTAGTTTGTAATATTTTGACACTCCTCGTATTTTCTACCTTGCATGTATAAAAGTTTTTTTAAACTAACTCCACATTTCCCGCGATATAATTCACATCTTGTATGTTGTATTAGTTCCGCAATTCGCGAGGGGTGTCAACAAACCACAGTTCTATCCTTGTTTATCCTAAAGTTTCATAAATAGTAGTTAGGGTTTCATAATTTGTAGTTAGAGTTTCATAAACAGTAGTTAGAGTTACAGTTTAGACGACTCAACAGCAGTCAACAACACACTTCTATCCTTGATTATCTAAAGTTTCAGTTACAGGTGACGATAATACAGCATCAACTGAAGGCAAAGGCTGTCGCATGTGCAAGTAAGCCGAAACGCATGTGCAATAACTGCAAGCAAATGGCACATCATGACAAACGTAACTGTCCTAATCCATTTGGGGAACGTCCTCCACAAAATGTTGACGATGAAGAGGAAGAAGAAGAGGAAGAGGAAGAGGAGGAAGAAGAGGAAAATGAAGATGATGAGTTAGAGGATTAGATAAATATTTTTATTTTATTTTTGTGATGTTTTAGTTTAGTACAAGGAATAATTAGAATTGTAATTCAGTATGTACTTGTTTAAGTTTAATTCAGGAAATACTTTTTAAAGTCCCATTTTTATTGATTAGTGTTTTGCATCATTGTGTTATAGTTACAGTCTTTGATTGCATCATTGTGTTATAGTTTAATTCTAAAGAAGACGCTTCTTTACTAAAGTTGCATAATATCGTGCTAAAGTTTCATACCAAATGAATTAAAGTTACACATTTTCATATAAACTAAAGTTGCATAATATCGTGCTAAAGTTTCATACGAAATGAATTAAAGTTACACAGTTTCATAGTAACTAAAGTTGCATAATATCGTGATAAAGTTTCATACCAAATGAATTAAAGTTACACAACTTACTGTTGAAGTTAGAATGTTATACTGGTTACATGTCTGGTAATATTATAACATTCCAAGATGATTGACTACAGTTCAAATATAAGGGCATGTAGTTTCACACTCTACGCGATAGAGTTCCATTAAGCAGTTTCATATTGAAGTTAGAAAGCTATACTTGTTAGAGTTTCATTAATCAGTTTCAAAGTTCCATAATATCGAACTAAAGTTACATAATTTCCTATTGAAGTTACTAGATTGAAATTTAAAGATTTCCAATTTACAACAGTTTCACAACCTACTGTTAGAGTTTCGTTAATTAGTTTCAAAGGTCAACCTTGTATATAGTTAGATTTCAGATTTATAGTTACCTACATAGAGTTAAATGATAAAAATACTTAGGTACCCATATTTTAAATTAAAATTTAATAAATATATAAAGAGTAAGCCATAATGTGAAGACAGTAAAAGAAAGTTGAAATACAAAGTTCATTGGACTCATCAAGTGATCTGATTGTTATTTTTTGGACGTAATCTTGTTCGCTTTCCTGGCAGCATAAATTTTTTTCCATAAATCAGCTTTTCCGTCCACAAATGTATTCACCTTCTCCAATAAATCTTTCCGGTTTTTGTTCATGTCCGCCAGTACAAGTGTTGCAGCAAGTTGGATTACCAGATAACGGCGGGTGATCTTCCTCATCAAGTCTTCGCTATTGAATGGCGCACCCTCATATAGTAACATATGCATCATGGTGAATACATAGGGACCTCTTCTGCCCTTCCCAGACCCCTGGACTCCAAGTAGTCGCTAAACACCTCGCCCTACATTTACATTATTATAGGGTGGTAAATGAACAAAATTTGTGAAGTGAATTTGTAAATTTGATAATATAATGCAGTGGAAAGTAAAGAAATTAAAACTTACAATTATAATAGCCACGTCAACGATGTCGGACTGTTTGGAAGCCGGGTAATATTGATTATCTAGGAGTTCAATAGTCTTTGATTTGAAATTTGATTTGAAATTGATACATACACACGCATAATGCTCGTCGACATTAACTGGTATGAAAAATAGTTCTGCGTTCGTGTTAAACAAACGACCACATCCCTTGATAAACATGTCCCATAAATTGTAGTTAGAGTTTCATAAATTGTAGTTAGAGTTTCATAAAAACTAGTTAGAGTTACAGAATAATAAATAGAGTTACAGAATATCTAGACTAAAGTTTCATAAATTGTAGTTAGAGTTTCATAAAAACTAGTTAGTGTTTCATAAATTGTAGTTAGAGTTTCAAAAAAACTAGTTAGAGTTTCATAAATTGTAGTTAGAGTTTCATAAATTATAGTTAGAGTTTCATAAAAACTAGTTAGAGTTACAGAATAATAAATAGAGTTACAGAATATCTAGACTAAAGTTTCATAAATTGTAGTTAGAGTTTCATAAAAACTAGTTAGAGTTTCATAAAAACTAGTTAGAGTTTCATAAAAACATTCAACAACAGTTTCATAAATAATAATTAGAGTTACAGACTATATAGACTAAAGTTTCATAAATTGTAGTTAGAGTTTCATAAAAACTAGTTAGAGTTACAGTATACAAGACACAACAGCAGTCAACAACACACTTCTTTCCTTGATGAACTAAAGTTTCATAAATAGTAGTTAGAGTTACAAAAAAAAACCTTTAAAGTTTCATGTAGGACACGACACAACTTCAAATTCATAAAAACATTCAAAATTATAATGTGGACTACAGAATTCAGTTACAATACACAAATCTAGAGTTACACTAAACAGGTTTAAAGTTACAAATAACAAACTTTAAAGTTTCATGTACAATTACAAATATATCGGGCAATTAAATTACAAGTAATGCAATTGGGAGAAACACAAAAAAAGGGAGAAACGCATTATACAGTAAATTTGATAAACTTCTGAGAAAATGGCGATACAGGTTCAACTTATTAAAATTCAAAAATAGCGAAATAAATTAAACGAACA
Organism: Heliosperma pusillum; assembly: GCA_022085475.1. Taxonomy (NCBI): domain Eukaryota; kingdom Viridiplantae; phylum Streptophyta; class Magnoliopsida; order Caryophyllales; family Caryophyllaceae; genus Heliosperma; species Heliosperma pusillum. The sequence goes on from JAIUZE010067042.1 coordinate 10,856, forward strand.
ATGATAAAACCACACGAAACAAATTCAACTTGGTTAATAAAAAGAAAAATAATGCAAAACTACAATATGGATAAATAGGGATGAATGTACCGGAGATTAAGGATGAAGATAGCAAGTTGAACTCTCTATAATGGATAAATATGGATGAATTATGGATGAAAATGGAGTAAAGATGATAAATATGGATGAATTATGGATGAAAATGGAGTAAGGATGAAGATGGAGTAAGGAAGACGAACAGTTTGAAGAGAAAATCAGAAAAATGAGAAGAGGAGGAGAGATATGGTAAAGTGGGAAAATGCGTTTTCAGAGAGGGAATGTCAAACGTGGGAACATGTGTATTTGCATGATTAATGATTGTGCATGGGAAACAGTAGAGTATAATATTTTGGGATTAAATCTCAGCCATCCATACTCAAAGATCCAAGGGTGTATAATAGGACTCAAGGACTCAATTATACTAAGGAGACTCATTTGAACCCACCTCTCTCTCTCTCTCTCTCTCTCTCTCTATATATATATATATATATATATATATATATATATATATATATATATATATATATATATATAGAAATAGGATCAGGTAAGTCCACCTTTCTTAGGTGAGTCCCTAAGTCCTATTATGAACCATTAGATCAAACAAATGAATGGTCAAGATTAAAACAAAAAAAGAAGGGCTAATATATAAGCACTCCAATACCCACCCAAACCCTAATCACTCTTTCAAAATATACCCACCTTTCTCCCACTTCTCTCTCTTCCTCTCATCAATCTCTCTACAATTTCAAATAATCCATCTCCCTTTCCTCCTCTTGTCCTCCACCGCAGGCCACCTCCAGCCGCCGGCGACCACCCCACCACCACGCCTCCTCACCGGCCTCCCTCCCTCCCTCCCTTCTCCCTCACCTCCCACCACCACCATCCAGCTCCCTCGGCCTCCTCCTGCCTCCTGCCTCGGCCGCCCTTGGTCGCCATCTTCCTCATCTCCCTCGTCTGCCCCTGTCTCGGCCTCGCTCATGCCGACTCGTCCTCCTACAACCCTTTTGTCCCTCGCCCACCATCCGGCCGTAGGTGGGGTCGTGGGGAATGTTGATATTTTTTTTTTCTGGGTTTTCAGATGTGAAAAATGGTGGTCGTGGTGGATGTTGAGGCCTGGTGGTCATGGGGGTGGGAGTGGTTGAGCCTTTTTTTTGTTTCCAGATCTGAAAAGTGGTGGCCATGGTGGATGATAGCCGTGGGTGTTCGGGGGTGGTGGCTATGGCGGTTGTGGTGGCAGTTGATGTTACTTGAAATGACCAAAGTTACATAAAATCTGACAAAAGTTACAAAATTTTCGACAAAAGTTTCTTAAAATTGGACTAAAGTTACATTAAAATTGTATAACTTCGACTTAATATATTTAAAACTGGATTAAATTTACATAAATAATAGATCAAAGTTACACAAAATTTGACAAAAGTGACATAAAATTGGACAAAAGTGACATAAAATTTGACTTTAAGTCACATAATTTTTGATAAAATTTTTTGATAAAATTTGACTAAGGTAAGATTAAAGTTACATAATAATATATTAAAGTTACACAAAATCTAACAAAAGTGACATAAAATTAGACTTAAGTCACATAAATTTTGATATGAGTTGAATAAAATTTGACTAAGTTAAGTTTAAAATTACATTTGTAAAGTATTTTCAAAGAATAGTTTGTGTAACTTTAATGCATTACGACTGTAACTTCACTCTTTTGCATGTGTAACTTTATTTTTTGAATGTCATATATTAATTTGATAAAAGTTACGAAAAAATTGGTAAAAGTTGCATAAAATTAGACTTAAGTTACACAAAAAATGAATCATATTATCTTATATACTTTCAATTAGTGTAACTTCCTTATAACATAGTTCATTTTATATGTTAATTTGAATTTTTGTAATTTTAGTTTATGTAACTTTAGTGTTTTAGCAGTGTAATTTCTGTCTTTTGTGAGTGTAATTTTAGCTTTTTAAAGCCATTTGGTATGTAAATTTATAACCTAGTAATGTAACTTTAATCAAATTTTTATGTTAGTAATGTAATTTTATGTAACTTTAGTATTATGTTATGCAACGTTAATCAAATTTTTAATAATTTTAGTCTAATTTGTCCAATTTTATTAACTTTAGTCCTTAGGGTGTAACTTTAGTCTTAATTTTGTGTAACTTTAGTCTTATAGTATGTAACTTTAGTCCAAAGTGGCGTCACCACCAACAATAACAACACCACCAACAGCCATCCACAACCACCGCCACCACACCGCCAACAACCGCTCCCCAACCAAAAAAATACAAATATAAAAGAAAAAGAAAACAAATCTGGAAAAAATAGAAGAGCAGGTGGTGGATGGGATGTTGAGTGGAGGTGGAAGGGAGGCGAGTGGAGGCCGAGGAGGAGGGGCAACGAGTGAAGGCTGAAGAGGAGGAGCAGGCTGAGGAGGAGGGCCGGCGAGTGGAGGCCGAGGAGGGGTGGCGTGGTGGAGGACGACGGAGAGAGGGAGGAAGAAGGTTGGTTGAGGAGGGAAGTGGAAGGAGGAGCAGACGTGGCAGAGCGGCGGCGTGGTGGCAGAGCAGCGGCGTGGTGGCAGGGGCGGTGAGGATTTGTAGAGAGAGGAGAGGAACAATTTGTAGAGAGAGGAGAGGAAAAGAGAGAAGTGAGTGGAAAAAGTGGGTAGGGTTTGAGAAAACAACTAGGGTTTGGGAGGTTTTATATCATCCATTCTTTTTTTTTTTTTAATCTTGACCCTTTATTTCTTAGATCTAATGGTCTATATTAGGACTTAGGGACTTACTTAAATAACAGAACTTACCTGAACTTGACTATATATATATATATATATAGAGTCAGGTTCAGATAAGTCCCTTTATTTAGGTGAGTCCATAAGTCCTAATCTAAGCCATTAGATTTTACAAGAGATGAAGGGATGAGATTAGAAGCATTAATACACTCACCTACTACTTACTAATGATAATTTGAATTTATGAAAGTTTAGAACAAATTTTTGTAACTTTATAACAATTTTATGTAACTTTAGTGTTTTACGAATGTAACTTTAACCATTAAAAATGTAACTTTATACAAATTTATTCATTTTTTAGTGTAACTTCAGCCCCTAATGATGTAACTTTATGCTAATATAAACAATTTTATATATTAATTTGAATTTATGTAATTTTAAGAAATGGTTTATGTAATTTTACTATTTAACGAGTGTAACTTCAGTATTTTGCGAGTGTAACTTTAGTATTGTAAGGCTATTTTATATATTAAAATTTGAAGTTATGTTATATAATGTGATTTTGAATATATTACTCTGAATTTATGTAATTTTATGTAACTTGGGTCAAATTTTTATAACTTTAATCCAGTTTTGCGTCATTTTAGCTAAATTTTATTTTAAATTAGTCCAATTTTTTTGTAACTTTAGTCAAATTTGTACAACTTTTGGTTTAATTTTATGTGATTTTAGGCAAATTATATGTAACTCTAGTCAAAATATATGTAACTTTAAATCCAATTTTATGTAACTTTAATTTGAATTTATATAATTTTATGTAATATTAATCTAATTTTTTGAGACATTAGTCGAATTTTATGTAACTTTAATCCAGTCAAGACGGTGTCGCTTTACCCACCGCGACCTCCCACCACCACCAACAGACCACCACCAGGCCACGCGTCCCTGCTTCCGACCACCAACACAAACAGCAACACCGCCCGTGCCTCCCGCCGGCCATCGCTCATCCCCAACCCCATTTCTTACGTCGCAGGAACGACCACCGCCACCTCACCATCTTCGACAGCCCACCACCACCGCCTACAATAATAACCACCACCACCCCCCTCTACGTCTGCAGCATCCCGCCCCCACCACATGACCCCTACACCGCGCACCAAACCACCAGCCCCCGAACACCACCACGAAAAACAATGAAAAAAAAAATGTGGTTGTAGATCTGGACGAAGGAGACGAAGACGAAAGAAATGGAGGAGATGAGGCGCTGCTGGCGGCAACGGCGGCAGGGAAATTGGCGGTGGGGGTGGTGACGGCGGGAATGAGGAGAGGAAGAGGCGGTGAGGAAAGACCGAAAGATAGTGAAGGCAGTGGGAAAGGATGAGAGGAGGCGGTGGGGCGGTGATGGCGGGACTTTGGCGGTAGTAGAACAAAGTGGGTAGAGGTTGAGAGAGAAGTGGGTAGTGAGAGAGGGAGGTATATTTTCTGATTAGGGTTTAGGTTGGATTGGAAGCTTATATATAAGCCTTTAATATTTTGTTTTAATCTAGACCCTTCATTTCTAAGATCTAATGGTTTAGATTAGGACTTATGGACTCACCTAAGGAAGGTGGACTCATGTGATCCTAATTCTATATATATATATAGATAATATATATATAATAACCCTACATCTAATCACAATTAAATGAACCAGAGGATATACACAGACCGATCCACTCGGCCGAGTAACACGACCTACTTGACCGAGTACCAAACTAAAATACGGAATATTACAATTAATAACTTTTTTTGACATTTTCTTCAAATATATATCCTTTTCAAATCATTTATTGTGTACCCATGTTATGTATAACGTTTGTATATGATTCTCATATTCAATTCATTTATGGTACGTTTATTTCACATATAATGAACATAAATTTCAACCTCGACTATTAATCTTATTTATAATTAGCCTACATAGTAAAAGTCACATGGCTATGATTTAATCCAGTGTTTGTTGCCTTGCATGCATTTATAATCAATAAAGTCAATTGCAACTAATACAACTCCAATCATTAGTAGAGGTTGTTATCGAGGAGGCAAGACTGCGTGTTCAATTAAAGAACTTCCCAGTACGTATCCTCACCCCTTATTTGGAATCACTGTGAACATTCGTGTTCATGAGCATACCGAAGGTCATTGTATGGGGCACGATTCGTGGTGTTCATGTCGATTTTGCTTTTTGCTCAATTCTACATAGAATAAAGCATTCACACGTTTTCTAATTTTCCATAATAAATTGGTTGCGACTCCTCAAAATGAAGGCTTGTATCAAACCTTTCACCGGTTTTCGGTCAAAAACCCTTGACTTGCCCCGTAGAGGGCTCTCCGAGCGAGTGTCGTCGATTCGCGGGTGCGAGCACGGTTGGCGTTGGTCAACACATTGTTAAGTCTTTGGCAGCGGGCTTACAGAACAAGTGAGACTAACAAACCCACAAACAAGTGAAGTTTCATTCTAAAACCAATTGGTCATAGGATGTATTGTATTTGATAGGATTTTGGTAACGACCACAATCAATTTAATTGTTAATTATACTATTTATCACCATATTAAACTACCCCATTATGGTGGGACTTCATGGGTGTTTATGGTGCCCTTTGTATTTGTAACTCCGTTTTGTGAGGTGTTTATAAATAAGACAAGATTTATTGTTTGAGTAACCATTCTATCTATTTCATTTATACACAAGTCATATAATCTCTTAGTTAGTCTACCATCTAAGTCACGTGGAATTTGGGGCGTGGACATATTCCGGGACTCTAGTAGCCGCCGGAGGTACGATATACGGTAATGGGCAGTTAGCGAACACAACGATCCAATTGATTCCGCATAAGGTATGTTCTTAATTTCCAACAGTGGTATCAGAGCAAATGTGTTTTGCTACTATTCCTACAACTATTCATTCTATGCCTCTGAATTATTCATTATATACTCTGTATATGTAAAAGTTTGAATTATGGAGTACTGTGTATTTTGTTCGGCAATCATGTGTACATTCAAATTGTTTCATATTTTTTTTGAGTTAGACATCTTGTTTTGTACACCCCATTATTTTTTTCTTCGCGACCCTTGCATCTTCCTCAAACATTATAAATCAAATGGGAGAGAAATCGTTTGTGTGTTAGTCACACGCTAGCGAAACCGAAGGGGTCACACTTGTGTTGATAGTCCTCTTTATATTGACAGCGGCCAGACACCCTGGCACGGGTATAAATTGCTGTTCAATTTTATCAGCCTGGATGGTTGCATTTTCTTTATATTTCATCCTTCCATATATTTTTTTTACAAGGGCCATGAGATTGACGATACCTTAAGATAGAACGTGTTTGTCACGCACTAATGAAAATGTCCGGTTAAGGTCATTGTTGATTCACGACCATGTCAGTTGAACTGATGATGTGGTTTGCCATCAACTAACGATGGGACAGTGTGTGTCACGATTCTCCGTCGAACCCGCTTTTCAATATTATTAATTGCTTCTCCATCGGCCTTAGTGATATGTTATAGAGGACATTGATTCAAAATCTCTTTTGTAGAGATGCTTTTATGTCCTGAATTTCAATGATCATGTGATATGAACTTGTATTGATCAAAGAATGAGTTTCTTTTGGCACATGAAGTTGGGTTTATTGGAAAGAGGGAAGAACAGGGGCAAGAGCCTGGTGATACTCATAACAAGATGTGTGAACAAACAGCCTATGTTAGTGTTTTTTTTTTTTTTTAATATTTTATTCCTTTTAGCCTGAGTTATCATTTGTTATTCGTGTTGTTAGTATGCAAACTGAACTTAATTTTATTACAAATTTGTTTTGTATGATATCGTTGCAATATTACAAGGATGTTTTATTCATATGTCAATGGTAATATTGTGACGGAGAATTATCTTAGTGATAATTTTGCTACGTTTGTTTAGTAAGTTTGTCCGTTTCACATGCGGTTTGTGTGTGAACCATATAAATATGTTCTATATGTATGGTTAAATATTTGTGTGATTTGAGCACATATTTTATGAATATGTTTCACATAAAAGTACGAAAGGACCATATAAATAAGTTTTATATGTATAATTTATTATTTTTGTGATTTTAATTATATTTTAAAACTCATGAGTATGTCTCACAAGTTTTATTTTACGTGTGTAATAAATATTTAAGTAATATTTACGAGTCACGTAAAGTTATCTGTGTATGTAAATTTTAAATGTCTAGACATTATTTTTTGTTTTTGAGCAACTTGGATACTATGTTTATGGGTATGTGAGATACTAAAATTCAACTCCATGTTCGATTTAGTATGTGCTACTCATAATTATTCATATATAGTGTTTACTAATAAAGTTAGAATTTACGAATTCGTTTCGTTTATCTTATCTTATGAAATTATGTAATTTTGTTTTACATAGATCATAAATATAAATGTCTTAGTGACATTACTATTCTTATTCTTATTATTCATGAGATTTTATAACATACATAGAAGAAATTATATCTTTGTGGTATAATAAGTTATTGTAAATTTGTGTTACGAAAGGATTTATACCTTAGTGATATAATAATTATTGTAAATTCGTTTT
>JAIUZE010067043.1:0-44910 GCA_022085475.1 Heliosperma pusillum
CTTCATCCTCAGAGTCTTCTTGCTAATGACTTAGGTCTCCCACATTGAATGTCCCATGTACCCCATAATCCCCTGGTAAATCTATCTTGTAAGCATTAGGTCCTACCCTTTCAAGCACTTCAAAAGGACCATCAGCTCTTGGCATGAGTTTGTTTTTCCTCTTCTCTGGGAATCTTTCTTTCCTTAAGTGCAACCACACCATGTCTCCTGCCTTGAACTCTCTAGCTTTCTTTGGACCTTTGGCTCTTGACTTATACATTTCATTTGTTCTCTCAATCTGTTTCTTGACTTGACTGTGAATCTGCATCATCTGTTGTACTCTTTCTTTGGCATCATAGTTGACTTCTTTCCTTATCACTGGTACTAGGTCTGTAGGCATTAGGGGATTAGCACCATAAACAACTTCAAAAGGGGTCTTACCTGTGCTGTGTGAGGGAGCTCTATTGAATGCAAACTCAGCTTGTGACAGTTTGATATCCCAATCCTTTAATGACTTAGCAATGATACATCTCAAGATTCTTCCTAGAGTTTTGTTAGTAACTTCTGTCTGCCCATCTGTTTGGGGATGGTAGGCTGTGCTGAAGAGTAACCTTGAACCTAGGAGCCTCCAGAGTGACCTCCAAAAGTGGCTCATAAACTTAGTATCCCTATCAGACACAATGCTTCTTGGTACCCCATGCAACTTTACTATTTCCTTGAAGTAGAGTTCTGCTACCCCCATGGCATCTTCTGTCTTCTTACAAGCAACAAAATGGGCCATTTTGCTGAACCTATCCACTACCACCATTACTGAGTCTTTGCCCCTTTGTGTCCTAGGCAATGCCACTATGAAATCCATACTGATGTCCTCCCAAGGTTTGTTTGGTACAGGTAGTGGGGTGTAGGGACCTGCATGGAACTGTGACTTGGCTAGTTGACAGGGTTTGCACCTTTTAATAGTGTCCTGCACATCACCTAGCATCTTGGGCCAATAGAACTGCTCATGCAATATCTCATAGGTCTTTTGTACCCCAAAGTGCCCTGCAAGTCCATTGCAATGGACCTCCTTGACTAGTAATCCTCTGTAAGGACCTCTAGGTATGCATAGTTTGTTTCCTTGGAAGAGGAATCCATTCTGTGTCAAGTACTTGCTCCCCTTCTTGAGTTTTCCTTCTGCATACACTTCCCATTCCTCCTTGAAGTCTGGATCTTCCATGTAGAGTTCCTTCATGAATTCAAAGCCTAGGACCCTTTGCTCCATGAATGACAACATCACAGATCTCCTAGAAAGGGCATCAGCTACTACATTGTTCTTGCCTTCTATGTACTTGCTTGAAAAGGAGAAGATTGCAGGAATTCTACCCACTTGGCATGCCTGGGGTTGAGTTTGTGTTGACCATTGATGAACTTTAAAGCCTCATGGTCTGAATGTAGCACAAAAGGCTTAGGTTTTAGGTAATGCCCCCAATGATTCAGAGCTCTCACTATGGCATAAAACTCTTTGTCATAGGTAGAGTAATTCAACCTTGCTCCACTTAGCTTCTCACTGAAATAGGCTATGGGCCTCTTCTCTTGAACCAGTACTGCCCCAACTCCTAACCCACTTGCATCACATTCTACTTCAAACAGTTTGTTAAAGTCAGGTAAGCCTAGTATAGGGGATCTACACAACAGATCCTTAATGGTTTTGAAGGACTTCTCTGCCTTTTCTCCCCAAGTAAACTCTCCTTTCTTCATGCATTCTGTGATAGGAGCCATGATAGAACTGAACCCCTGAATGAACCTTCTATAGAAGGATGCCAACCCATGGAAACTCCTGACCTCTGTTACTGTCTTAGGTGTAGGCCAATCCCTGATTGCCTTAACCTTCTCAGGATCAACAGCTACCCCATCCTTTGATATGATGAACCCAAGGAAGTGAACCTCAGGCTGCATGAAAGTGCACTTCTCTAGCTTACCATATAGCTTATTCTTCCTGAGAACCTCACAAAGCAAGTTCAGATGTTGTAGGTGTTCCTTCTTGCTTGAACTGTAGACTAGAATGTCATCAAAGTATACCACAATGAAATTTCCCAAGTAAGGCCTTAAGACTTCTGTCATGAGCCTCATGAAGGTGCTAGGGGCATTGGAGAGCCCAAATGGCATCACTAACCATTCATACAGCCCATGCTTGGTCTTGAAAGCAGTCTTCCACTCATCTCCAGCTCTTATCCTTACTTGATGATACCCTTGCCTTAGATCAATCTTAGTGAACACTTGAGCCCCACTGAGTTCATCCAGAATGTCATTGAGTCTAGGTATAGGGAACCTATACTTAATGGTGATATTGTTAATTGCTCTGCTATCTATACACATCCTCCAAGTTCCATCCTTCTTAGGCACTAGCAGTGCTGGTACAGCACAAGGACTAAGAGACTCCCTGACATACCCTTTGCTAAGCAATTCTCCCACCTGAGATTGCAGCTCTTGTGTTGCCCTGGGGTCACTTCTATAGGCTGGCTTGTTTGGAAGGACAGCCCCAGGTACTAGATCAATGTGGTGCTCAATTCCCCTTAGTGGGGGTAATCCACTAGGTAGTTCAGCATGGAAAACATCCTCATAGGTTTTCAGCAAGGCTTGTACTTCCTTAGGCACTTGGTTAGACCCTTCCCCTACCTCCTTGGTGAGGAGGACATAGACTGGCCTAAGATCATTTAACTCTTGCTCCATCTCTGCTTCACTTAACAGCAGAACTTCCTTAGCAGCTTCAGTTAAGAGTGGAGGGTTCCCTTTCAGGATAGGGGGTAAAGGAGCTAAGATGATTTTCTTCTTCCCAAACCTAAAAGAGTAAGTATTGTCCCTTCCCTGATGGACAGCATCCCTATCAAACTCCCAGGGCCTCCCTAATAGAAGGTGACAAGCATCCATAGGCAATACATCACACAAGGCCTCATCAGCATATCCTTTCCCAATAGAAAATGGAACAACACATTGTTGATCTACTCTAACTTCAGCCCCCTTGTTCAGCCACCTAAGTTTGTAAGGTTGAGGGTGGTCTTTGGTGGGCAATGTTAGTTTATCCACCATTGTCTTAGAGGCTACATTGGTGCAACTCCCTCCATCCACAATCAGATTACACACCCTCCCTTTTATGGTGCACCTAGTTCTAAAGATCTGGTGTCTTTGATCTTCTTCTAAGGGTTGGGGTTGTGTGTGCATCACCCTCCAAGTCACCAGACTTAACCCAGCATCAGGTTCTATCAACTCCTCACTAGCCTCTATCTCAGGCTCTTCCATCTCCTCATCACAGACCAACACCTCATCATCCCCCCAATGGATTACCTCTAGAGTGCTCAGAGCTCTTTTAGATGGACATTCTCTAGCAAAATGTCCATATCCTTGACATTGAAAACACTTTTTGAGGGGGGTAGTCTTCCTTTGGCCTGCCTCAACAACCTTGCTTTTATCAGGGTTAAAAGGAGTCTTAGTAGGAGCCACAGGTTCTCCCATCTTAATTCCTACAAAAGGTTTGTAGTTAGGTGTTCTAGCAGGAGTTTTAGAGACACTGGCTTTCCCTTTCCCCAACTTTTCTACTCTTAAGGACAAGTTGACAGCTTCCTCAAAGGAGTATATGTTTTGCAGCCTAACTTTACTAGCTATCCTCTCATCCAAGCCTTCTAAAAACCTTGCTATCTTTTGCTCAGATTTCTCAACAACCTCACATTGCAATGTAAGTTGTTCAAAGTCTCTTAAATAAGATTCTACAGGTTTTTGTTCTTGTTTAAGGTGAGTGAGCTTAATGAACATGTCCTGAGTGTAGTCCCTAGAGACAAACTTAGCTCTCATCTTCTTTTTCAGTTTGAGCCATGACTTAACAGGTTCTTTCCCTTCCCTAACCCTCAAGGTTTTCATGTTTTCATACCACAGTGAGGCATAGCCTTTTAGTTTCATGATAGCAACCTTAAAAGCCTTTCTATCAGTGTATCCTTTAAACTCAAAGACTCTTTCTACAGACCTTAGCCAATCTAAGAAATCATCAGGGTTCAAGCTACCTAGAAAGTCAGGAATCTCTACCTTGATATCTTTGTCTTGGTGTCTGAGAAGATTGTGATCTGAGCCATCTGAATCTGACATTTCAAACTGATCTACAGGTTGTCTCCTCCTTACTCCACCTTGTGGGAAAGGTGCTCCTCTTCCTCGACCTCTGCCTCCCCTTGTATCATTGTTTTGTTGGCCCTCAAGGAGTTCATTGACAGATCTAGAGACCTCCATTACAGTTCTGACAAGATCTTGAACTGTGTTTTCAAGACCTGTGATTCTCTCTTCACTCATGGTTGTATTTTGTGTTTTTAATGTAGTTAGGTAGATGAACTCACAAACCAAAGCTCTGATACCAATTTGCACTGAAACTATTTAGAAAGACAACTAAACAATGACAATTTGATTGAGATTCAGACACTTTGCAAATACTCTGTTTCTGTTTGAATTGATTGTTAAAGAACAAGGATAGGACCTTAACCAAAGCACAAAGCCAATGATTGAGGGTTGAACTTTTGATCCCAGCACACAGCTAAGGACCCAAGCTCACTTCCAAGCACAAAGCAAAGGAAGTTGTCTCAAGCACACAGCCAAGAGATGCAACAGAAACAAGGTTTCAGTTTTATGTTTTACTTCAAATCTGATTTGTATTTCATTAGGTGAAGGCCTTATATAGGCAGCAAGGATACACTCAGACGTTTAGGACACATCTAGAGCCACAAGGGCTTACAACATGAAACAAAATAACAGCTACAAACTTGCAGAATTCTGACATAAAGTAGATAAAGTAGAAAGTAGTTTCTAAAGAGACAATCTTCCTTAATTGTTTGATCAGGTGTGTCTTGGGTGAAGAGTGGACTTTCAAGCTTGGTTTTGTGAACCAAACTGAAGTAGGAAGGCTCCCAAAGATGTGCTGAAGGTACCTCACGCATTGTTTGTTCAAAAGGGGAAGGTTGACAGTGACATATTAACTACTACACCAAAGGCTGAAATCTGGACAGTTTGAAGTTGTCCCTAAGCTAACTCTTTGTGTGTTTGTTTTTTGGAAGGGAAATCCTGGGGAAAGTTGTAGAGGACCTTCCCAAGACATAGGTTTAGGGATTGGTTGGCTTGTTTGATTGGCTAAAAGAGGAAGGTTTGACAAAACAGCTAAACTGCTACATGTAAGGCTGTAACTGGACTGGTTCACTTGGGTTGTGTTTTGAGGGGTGTTCTTGACGTTTTCTGAGGAAGGTTTCCTGGACAAAAAGGTAGTAGACCCTCCCTAGTACCATGCCCCATAGTTGGTTTTGAGTCCCTAAGCTTGGAAGTTGCCCTGAGACCCTCCCCAAGGCACTGCTGCTGGCTGAGTTTCCAAAGGTTTTGTTGGCTTGTTTTGTGAGTCTGTTTTGTGGCTTGTTTGGTCTTGGCTCGTGTCATGGCTACCACTGGCTCGTGTCTTTGTGTGGTGGCTTGGGCCTGGGCTATACAAAGCATTAAGATAGCTTTTGACATAGGGTAGGTTTGGCATTGAATCCTGGTTAAGCTGATCATGGGTTGATTGGCCTTGTCTTTGAGCATGGCATTGAACTCCTGTTGCAATAGGGCATCATTATAAATAGAGATGAAAGAAGTAGAACCCTTACTAATCTTTCCCTTCACTTGGGGAGAAAGCTTTCCCAAGTAAAAGAAGGCTTTATCCTCCTCCCTCGAAATAAGTCGAGTGGCATAATGAGCCAACTCGTTGAACTGAGTAGTGAACTCCTGAACCGAAAGAATTCCTTGTTTAAAATCCATGAACTCCTTCAGCTTTTGCTGCCTCAACTCATCCGGATAAAACCTCGTCTCCAATAGTTCACGGAAACGAGTCCACCCAAAATTAGGCTCCAACTTTGCAGTAGGACCAGAAAGAGTCCACCACTGATCCGCTTCCTTCTCTAGGAAGTGAGAAGAAAGACGGACCTTATCCTCTTCAAGGACATCATAAAGAGAAAAACTCTTTTCCATTTCTCGCAACCACACAGAAAGCTTAACGGGATCAACTTCGCCATCGTAGGTTTTGGCTTGGCTCCTCGATAGCTGTGAAGCAACCCACGTATAACTCCCGTGTCTCTCACGATCGGGAATAGGATTAGGAATCTGATTTGCTTGCTGGTTTTGCTGGTTTTGCTGGTTTTGGATAATAACGGTAAGAGCTGCTAAAATCGTGTTGTCAATCCTCGGAGGCATCTTGCAAAATTAAAACACAGATTAGTACTTATCATTTAGCAAGAACACAGAGACTACAACATAAATCCTAATCTACCCATCTTACCCTTCTATCTCACGGTTTATTATTTTATTAAGGTCAAGTTATTTATACAAGGGTACAAAAACGTGCGTCGGGAGCAAAATAGCTCTGATACCAACTGTGACACCCTCAAATTTGCGGAAAGAAAAAAAATAATTTAAATACATACTGAAGGTGTCCGAAATAAAAAGGTCAGTACAAAACGAAATAATATTATACAAAAGAAATATACAAGACGGGAGACATATCTCCCGTATAAATACGGAAATAAAAGAGTGTATAATAATATAACGAACTATGAACCGATAGAGGTCCAAGGTAAAATACTAATACTTCGCTCTCTAGCGATCCGTCAATGGTTCCCCAATATGCATTTCACCACCTGCAAACTGGAAAGTATGTGACCAAGCCAAGACACGAGCCATGACACGAGCCATGACACGAGCTCAAGACAAGACACAAACTCAAGACAAGACTCAACATCAAAACAACAACATACATTCAGACAACACCATGACAAGCTATGACAATGTTCTATTCAGTCAAAGCCACAACCACTTCAAGCCTGCTAAGACAACACCACCACAACCAGAACAAAGCCTAGCCATCCACTTCCCAAGACTAGGCCACAACAAAGCTCAGCCAACAGCCCAACAAACCCAACACAACAAAAAACAGCCCCCATCCAAAAACAGCCTATCACTGCCTTTCTAAACAAGGTCCATGGGGCCCCACACAATCAAACAAGCCTAACCAACCCCCAAACCTATGTCTTGGAAGGGTCCTCTACAACTTTCCCCAGGACTTCCCTCCCCAGAAACAAACACACAAAGAGTTAGCTTAGGGACAACTTCAGACTGTCCAGATTTCAGCCTTTTTTGCAGTAGTTAACATGTCACTATCAAACTTTCCTTTTATGATCAAACAAACTCGAGGGCCTTTTAGAGGGACCTTTGGCATCCATCCCACTTCAGTTGAGCTCAAGAATCAAGCTCAGAAGTCCACCCCCCCACCAGTTTCAACCCCAACAAACCCATTAAGGCAGATTGTCCCATTAGAATTACTTTTCTACTTTATTGCTTTATGCTGAACAATGTAGCTGTTATTTCTGTTTCTTTTGCAAACCCATTGTGGCCCTAGGATGTAATGAACGAATAGGATGTAATCTCCTTGCCTATATAAGGCCTTTACCTAATGAAATGCAAATCAGATTTGAAGTAAAACATAAAACTGAAACCTTGTTTCTGTTGCATCTCTTGGCTGTGTGCTTGAGACAACTTCCTTTGCTTTGTGCTTGGACGTGAGCTTGGGTCCTTAGCTGTGTGCTGGGATCAAAGTTCAACCCTCAATCATTGGCTTTGTGCTTTGGTTAAGGTTCTATCTTTGTTCTTTAACAATCAGTTCAAACAGAAACAGAGTATTTGCAAAGTGTCTGACCTTAGTTCAAATTATCATTGTTTAGCTTGTCTTTCTAAATAATTTCAGTGCAAATTGGTTATCAGAGCTTTGGTTTGTGAGTTCATCTACCTAACTACATTAAAAACACAAAATGCAACCATGAGTGAAGAGAGAATCACAGGTATTGAAAACACAGTTCAAGATCTTGTCAGAACTGTAATGGAGGTCTCTAGATCTGTCAATGAACTCCTTGAGGGCCAACAGAACAATGATACAAGGGGAGGCAGAGGTCGAGGAAGAGGAGCACCTTTCCCACAAGGTGGAGGAAGGAGGAGACAACCTGTAGATCAGTTTGAAATGTCAGATTCAGATGGCTCAGATCACAGTCTTCTCAGACACCAAGACAAAGATATCAAGGTAGAGATTCCTGACTTTCTAGGTAGCTTGAACCCTGATGATTTCTTAGATTGGCTAAGGTCTGTAGAAAGAGTCTTTGAGTTTAAAGGATACACTGATAGAAAGGCTTTTAAGGTTGCTATCATGAAACTAAAAGGCTATGCCTCACTTTGGTATGAAAACATGAAAACCTTGAGGGTTAGAGAAGGGAAAGAACCTGTAAAGTCATGGCTCAAACTGAAAAAGAAAATGAGAGCTAAGTTTGTCTCTAGGGACTACACTCAAGACATGTTCATTAAGCTTACTCACCTAAAGCAAGACCAAAGACCTTTAGAGTCCTACCTAAGAGACTTTGAACAACTCACTTTGCAATGTGAGGTTGTTGAGAAATCTGAACAAAAGATAGCAAGGTTCTTAGAGGGGTTGGATGAAAGGATAGCTAGTAAAGTCAGGCTACAAAACATATACTCCTTTGAGGAAGCTGTCAACTTGTCTTTAAGGGTAGAAAAATTGGGAAAAGGAAAGGCCAGTGCTTCTAAGACACCTTCCAGAACCCCCACCTTCAAGCCTTTTGTAGGAGTCAAGATAGGAGAACCTGTGGTTCCTGTTAAGACCCCTTTCAACCTTGATAAAGGCAAGGCTGTTGAGGCAGGCCAAAGGAAGACTACCCCTCTCAAAAAGTGCTTTCAATGTCAAGGGTATGGACATTTTGCTAGAGAATGTCCATCTAAAAGGGCTCTGAGTACCCTAGAAGTAATCCATTGGGGAGATGATGAAGTGTTGGTCTGTGATGAAGAGATGGAAGAGCCTGAGGTAGAGGCTAGTGAGGAGTTGATAGAGCCTGATGCAGGGTTAAGTTTGGTAACATGGAGGGTAATGCATACTCAACCACAACCTTTGGAAGAGGACCAAAGACACCAGATCTTTAGGACCAGATGTACCATCAAGGGTAGAGTATGTAACCTCATTATTGATGGGGGAAGCTGCACTAATGTGGCCTCCAAAACACTGATAGACAAGCTAGCTCTACCCACCAAAGACCCCCCCCTACCTTACAAACTCAGATGGCTAAACAAAGGGGCTGAGATCAAGGTGGATAAACAATGTGTTGTACCTTTCTCAATTGGTAAAGGGTATGTGGATGAGAGTCTTTGTGATGTTCTACCTATGGATGCATGTCACCTTCTTCTTGGGAGCCCATGGGAGTTTGATAGGGATGCCATACACCATGGGAGGGACAACACCTACACCTTTAAGTATGGAAAGAAGAAAATCACCCTGGCACCTTTACCACCTGCTTTAAAGATCAACCCAAACCCCATGAGTGAGGCTTCCAAGGAAGTCATGTTGATAAGTGAGTCAGAAATAGCACAAGAGCTAAGTGAGCTACAACCCGTATACATATTGCTTGCCAAGGAGACTGGGATGAGTATCATTGATATCCCTGAAGAGGTCAAATCTATCCTAGAAAGTTATGGTGATGTCTTCCCTACTGAGCTTCCTAGTGGACTGCCACCACTCAGAGGAATAGAGCACCACATTGACCTAGTACCTGGAGCTATCTTACCCAACAAGCCAGCTTACAGGAGTGACCCTAAGGCTACACAAGAGCTCCAACTTCAAGTAGGTGAACTACTCAACAAGGGCTATGTCAGAGAGTCCCTCAGTCCTTGGGCTGTACCAGCCTTGCTTGTGCCAAAGAAGGATGGGACTTGGCGTATGTGCATTGATAGTAGGGCCATCAACAACATTACCATCAAGTATAGGTTTCCCATACCTAGACTTAATGATAGTCTGGATGAGCTAAGTGGGGCTCAAGTGTTCACTAAGATTGATCTGAGGCAGGGCTACCACCAAGTGAGGATAAGAGCAGGGGATGAATGGAAGACAGCTTTCAAGACTAAACATGGGCTCTATGAATGGTTGGTGATGCCTTTTGGGTTGTCCAATGCCCCTAGCACCTTCATGAGATTGATGACAGAAGTCCTGAGGCCTTACTTAGGCAAATGTGTAGTGGTTTACTTTGATGACATTCTTATTTACAGTTCAACTAAGGGAGAACATTTGCAACATCTGAAATTGTTGTTTGAGGTCCTAAGAGAGAACAAGTTGTATGGTAAGTTAGAAAAGTGCACCTTCATGCAGCCTGAGGTTTACTTCCTTGGGTTCATCATCTCTAAGAAAGGAGTGGCAGTTGATCCTGAGAAGGTGCAAGCAATCAAGGAATGGCCCATTCCTCAAACTGTTACTGATGTTAGAAGTTTCCATGGGTTAGCATCTTTCTATAGGAGATTCATACAAGGGTTTAGTTCAATCATGGCCCCTATTACTGAGTGCATGAAGAAGGGAGAGTTCAAGTGGAATGAGAAGGCTGAAAGGTCCTTCAATCTGATCAAAGAGCTATTGTGTAAGTCTCCAATATTGGTTCTACCAGATTTTAACAAACTCTTTGAGGTAGAGTGTGATGCCAGTGGTCTTGGCATAGGAGCTGTGCTTACTCAAGAAAAGAAACCTGTGGCATACTTCAGTGAGAAGCTAAATGGGGCCAAGCTTAACTATTCCACATATGACAAGGAATTCTATGCCATTGTGAGGGCATTGAATCATTGGGGACACTACTTGAAGCCTAAGCCTTTTGTGCTTCATTCTGATCATGAGGCTCTCAAATACATCAATGGACAGCACAAACTCAACCCCAGGCATGCCAAATGGGTAGAGTTCTTGCAATCCTTCTCATTCTCCAGCAAGTATATAGAGGGTAAGAACAATGTTGTAGCTGATGCATTGTCTAGAAGGTCTGTAATGTTGACCTTCATGGAGCAAAGGGTGTTGGGGTTTGAATTTATGAAAGAGCTCTATCAAGAGGACCCAGACTTCAAGCATGAATGGGAGGTACACCAAGAAGGGCAAGTCAAGAAAGGGAGCAAGTACACAGCTCAAGAAGGATACTTATTCTATGGAAACAAACTGTGTGTGCCTAAGGGACCTTATAGGGGACTACTGGTCAAAGAGGTTCACTCCAATGGCCTTGCTGGTCACTTTGGGGTACAGAAGACCTATGACATATTACAAGATCAGTTCTATTGGCCTAAGATGCTCAGTGATGTGCAAGATGCCCTCAAGAGATGTAGGTCTTGTCAACTAGCCAAGGCACATTTTCAAGCAGGCCCTTACACACCACTTCCAGTGCCAAACAAGCCATGGGAAGACCTCAGTATGGACTTCATTGTAGCCTTACCTAGAACTCAAAGGGGAAAAGACTCAATCATGGTGGTTGTAGATAGATTCAGTAAGATGGCACATTTCATTGCTTGTAAGAAGACTGAGGATGCTTTGGGGGTAGCTGAACTATACTTTAGGGAGGTTGTCAAGTTACATGGGGTCCCTAGAAGCATTGTCTCAGATAGAGACACAAAGTTCATGAGCCACTTCTGGAGAACCTTGTGGAAGCTATTGAAGACCAGGTTATTGTTTAGTACTTCTCACCATCCCCAAACTGATGGGCAGACAGAAGTCACTAACAGTGAAGTCACTAACAGGACACTAGGAAAGATCTTAAGGAGCATTGTTTCTAAGTCATTGAAAGATTGGGACCTCAGACTAGCACAAGCTGAGTTTGCCTTCAACAGAGCTCCCTCCAGCAGCACAGGTAAAAGTCCTTTTGAAACAGTTTATGGCACTAATCCTCTCATGCCTACAGACCTAGCACCAGTCAAAGGAAACAAGGCAAGCTATGATGCAAAGAAAAGAGTTGAGCAAATGATACAGATTCATGAGCAAGTCAAGAAGCAGATTGAAAGGTCCAATGAGTTGTACAAGGCTAGGTCCAAGGGACCTAAGAAAGCAAGGGAGTTCAAGGCAGGGGATCTTGTATGGTTGCATTTAAGAAAAGAGAGATTTCCAGACAAGAGGAGAAACAAGCTCATGCCAAGAGCTGATGGACCATTTGAGATATTGGAGAAGATAGGCACAAATGCTTACAAGGTGGATCTACCAGGAAGCTATGGTGTACATGGTACTTTCAATGTTGGAGACCTGAGTCCCTTACCATGGTGAATCAGATGATGAAGGTGAGGAAGATTTGAGGGCAAATCCTTTTCAAGAAAAGGAGGTTGCAACAGGAGTATTTGATCAAGACAAGACTCAACATCAAGACAACAGCACCATTCAAGACAACAACATCCTTTCAGACAACACCATGACCAGTTATGACAATGTCCAATTCAGTCCAAGCCACAACCACTTCAAACCTGCTAAGACAACACCCCCACAACCAGAACAAAGCCTAGCCATCCACTTCCCAAGACTAAGCCACAACAAGGCACAGCCAACAGCCCAACAAACCCAACACAACAAAAACAGCCCTCAGCCAAAAAACAGCCTATCACAGCCTTTCTAAACAGGGTCCATGGGGGCCTCACACAATCAAACAAGCCTAACCAACCCTCAAACCTATGTCTTGGGAAGGTCCTCTACAACTTTCCCCAGGACTTCCCTTCCAAGAAACAAACACACAAAGAGTTAGCTTAGGGACAACTTCAGACTGTCCAGATTTCAGCCTTTTGCAGTAGTTAACATGTCACTATCAAACTTTCCTTTTATGATCAAACAAACTCGAGGGCCTTTTAGAGGGACCTTTGGCATCCATCCCACTTCAGTTGAGCTCAAGAATCAAGCTCAGAAGTCCACCCCTCCACCAGTTTCAACCCCAACAAACCAATTAAGGCAGATTGTCCTATTAGAACTACTTTTCTACTTTATTGCTTTATGCTGAACAATGTAGCTGTTATTTCTGTTTCTTTTGCAAACCCATTGTGGCCCTAGGATGTAATGAACGAATAGGATGTAATCTCCTTGCCTATATAAGGCCTTTACCTAATGAAATGCAAATCAGATTTGAAGTAAAATATAAAACTGAAACCTTGTTTCTGTTGCAATCTCTTGGCTGTGTGCTTGAGACAACTTCCTTTGCTTTGTGCTTGGAAGTGAGCTTGGGTCCTTAGCTGTGTGCTGGGATCAAGGTTCAACCCTCAATCATTGGCTTTGTGCTTTGGTTAAGGTTCTATCCTTGTTCTTTAACAATCAATTCAAACAGAAACAGAGTATTTGCAAAGTGTCTTAACCTTAGTTCAAATTGTCATTGTTTAGTTGTCTTTCTGAATAGTTTCAGTGCACTTATCTAGCAAGACAACCGTTATTGATAAACGTTAATCAACTGATTATAATACAAAGTGTACCCTGTGAACCTATAGAGATTTATTTATGTTATTGCACTAACTGTGGAGGACACTAGCTCCAACATGTATCCTACTGCTTAATTGCATGTGTTGGTGGGCATACGACGATGTTGTTGGGAGGCGAACGCTTTGCGTTTAATCGACCCGGCCGTCAAATGTTGTGTACTTGCGAGGTGGTGTTATTTGCATGTAGCGTACCGCTTGTTATGAGGCTTGAGCTCTTTTCCGCCTCTTTCGTGAATTATATTGACCGAATTTGGGGTACTCGGCGTCTTTGATTGAACGAGTCTTGGATGCGAAATGTTTATCGCATGTCGAACCGAAAAATGTGATTTCGGGAGTCTGGCCATATTTAGACTAGGACCGTATTATTATCGTCGTTCTACCAGGAGGAAATTAGTCCATATATACGAAATGAATTGAATCGTGTATGCGTTCAGGGAAATGCTTATCTCGTGGATGCCTTTTAATCATACTTGCCATGTACACGGTGCTAGTGCGTTTCATTTACCGTGAGAGATGTCGTCATTGTATTGGTATGTCTGGATGAAATGATTAGATTGAGTGATTCATGGATGACTTTGATGGTTTGTTTGTCGAGTCTCATCGTATCAAACTTATACCGCTAACGGTGGAGTCAGCCCTAGTGAGCGTCGATTCGGTTGCCTAAGAGATCTTTCCCGAGTCTTTTGTATATACATGATGGATTGGATTGTATCCATATGCTCGTTCTTATCATTATATGGAATTGCCTATCTATCTTATTGTATTTCACATGTATATCTATATATGCAGGCTTTACTTTGTATTTCCTTTCTATGTACGTTAATAGTGATATGGCTGGGAGAACGGAGGTACTCCCCATGATTGGGGAGTTCATGTTTTTAATGGAATGAACAGGTTGCTTGCATGGATGGCCTTTGGCTTAATATTGGGTTAGGGGAGCTAGCCGGGCGTTGTCCCTGGATTGAAACCACCTCTAGAGTTATTTAGCTTTTTGCTAATACTTTTACTTTGATAACATTGGAGAGGGACTACGTCTCTTGTAGTAGTATATTCGTACTTTGGTTTGTAATATTTGACACTCTCGTATTTGATCTGCATGTATAAAGGTTTTTAAAATACCGTATTTCCGCAAATTAAATCACATGCTTGTATGTTTTATTTCCGCATTCGCGAGGGTTGTCACAAGTCTAGCTTCCGCTTACCAGTCTTGGAGTCTTGAACATTGTTATTTAGTAATAGTACTTTATCATTTGTTGAGTTTGGAAAATTGGTCAGATGGTATGCCATCTTTTTGGGATTTTGTATTGCCATTTCAACATTTATTAATAAACATTGTTTCTTTATTGCTTGTTTTGATATATACTACCTCGGGCAACCGAGATGGTAGCACTCCCATGTTGTAGCAGGAGCTCACCCAAGGGGCCTTATTGATCAAGCCACAAGCCAGACAAGCCTGACCCCAAGACCCCCTCAGATGGAAGCTCGAGTCACAAGGTCCAAACAACAAGCCATGGCAAGCCAAATTCAAGCCAAACCAAGCCAAGACATTGAGGAAGATAGTCCAGGGCTCACCAAGCCATGCCAAGGTCCAATTCAGTCCACATTCCCCACACAAGCCAGAAACAATGCCAGTCAGAGCTCAACAGACCAGTTAGCAAACCCAGCACCAAGGAGATACACCAGAGCATCCCAGCCACCCCCACCATGGCCTACCATCAAGCCAACCCATTAATCAACAAGTTAGTCCAGGAGAGTTCCTTTAGAAGTCTAGCAAAAACTCAAGTTACAAGCAGCCCAAGCTAGAGTCCAATGAGCATCATAGCAGAGGAAGTACAAGTCCAGATGTGGTTTCCTTTTGTTTAAGTCAACTTGTCCTCATCCAAGGCAGGTTTATCTATGTTCTAATAAGAGTGGAGAGTCCCAAGGAGCAGCAAAACACCCAGAGCAAAGGAGCAAGACAACAAGAACAACAGATTTCCATTTCAAGAAAAATCCAAAAACTGCTTTATTGCTTTTTGCCTCAGTCTGTTTTGTGTCTTTGTGTCTGTTCTAGCTAGTTGTTAAACTTGTCCTCTTGTGAGGCTCTTAATTAGTTAGCTGTTGTAGTAGTTCAAGCCCAAAGTTGCCCCTTGATGGACTTAACATCCAAGGGTTCACATTGTATCAGGCTCCCTATATAAAGAGTCTTATGTATTGTTTTAGGCAGATTTTATGAATGAATTAGCTTTGAGAAATCCCTCAAATCTTTCAAACTTGTGCTAAGTGCTGTAGTTTGAGTCAAGCCTGATACATCCCCAGCGTGTCTGATCAGTGTCTTGCTTTGTGAGTCAAGTTAAGTCTGTGCATTGATGTGATTAACTTGCTTGCTGTTGAGTCTAAGTCTAGAGTGTTTGTGCCTTGCTGTAATACTCTAAACCTGTCTCAGAACTAGTCTTTGAGTCCTTTTCTCTTGTGCCTTGCTGTAGGGGAAGTTCTCTAAGTCATATCTTTGAGTCTCAGTTAACGTTGCATCACTCTCTGTAAAACAGCCTCCATTTCTGTCTGTTTGTTTTCAGTTTGAGTAAACATAGTAAAAGTATCCTTAAACTCACAAGCCATAGTAGTTTACACTCCAAATTGGTTATCAGAGCTTTGGTTGAGAGTCTTAGCGAGTTCATTTTCCCTAACCACATTTAAAAACACAAAAACAACCCAATGAGTGAAGAGAGAATCACCAACTTAGAGACTATGGTAGAAGACATAACCAGAACTGTCACACAACTCACAAGGGCTATGAATGAGGCTCTTGATGGCAATCTTGCCATAGGAGGAAGAGGTAGAGGATGTGGAAGAGGCCAAGGAGGAGGCAGAGGAAGGCCACCTGATGATGAAGAGTATCCAGATTCAGATGACTCAACAAGGAGCAAGGCTTCCATCCACATGCACATAGACTAGCATCTTAAGGTAGACATCCCTGAGTTTTCTGGTAGTCTTAATCCTGATGATTTGTTAGAATGGTTAAGAGAAGTAGAAAGAATCTTTAAGTACAAGGGATATAATGATTCTAAATCTTTTAAAGTAGCCACCCTTAAATTGAAAGGGTATGCTTTTCTTTGGTATGAAACCATGAAAGGGTTAAGGGCTAGGGAAGGGAAAGAACCCATTAAATCTTGGACTAAACTGAAAAATAAACTGTTAGATAAGTTTGTTGATAAGTATTACACCCAAGATCTGTTCATCAAGTTGTCTAAGTTAAAACAAGGGGATAAATCTGTTGAATCCTATTTGAGAGAGTTTGAACAGCTCACCTTGCAGTTTGATAAAAATGAGAAACCTGAGCAAAGGATTGCTAGGTACTTAGAGGGTCTAGATAAGAGCATTGCTAACAAGGTTAGGATGCAACCTCTGTGGTCATTTGATGATGTTGTTAACTTATCTCTGAGAATTGAAAAGATAGGGAAGACTAAGTCTATTACACCAAAACCTGTTAGGCCTTTTCAAACCAGACCTTACAGTGGATTGAGGACCATGGATACCCCTAAGACAGCACCCCCACCTACCTTAGACAAGGGAAAGGGCATCATGGGTCAGAAGCCAAGCACTTCATTGACTGAGAACAGAATTAGGTGCTTCCAATGTCAGGGTTATGGACATTTCAGGAAGGATTGCCCTTCTAAAAAGACCTTAACTATAATGGAGGTTGAGACTTGGGAAAAAGAAGGTCTAGTTGAGTATGAGAGGGATGAGCCTGAGGTTAAAGAAGTGGTGAGTGAGGAGGAAGAGCCTAGTCAGGAGGCAATAGTGGCACTCCCTGACACAGGCCACAACTTGGTTCTATGGAGAGTAATGCATTCACAACAGATACCTTTGGAGGAGGATCAAAGGGCCCTCATTTTCAGGAGCAGATGTACCATACAAGGGAGGGTTTGTAACCTTATTATAGATGGAGGTAGTTGTACCAATGTGGCCTCTGTTACTATGGTTGACAAACTGAAGTTAAGCACTCAAGAGCACCCTCACCCCTATAAGTTGAGATGGCTGAGTAAGGGAGCAGAGGTTAAGGTGGACAAGCAATGTATGGTCCCATTCTCCATTGGAAGTGTGTACAAAGATGAAGTGTTGTGTGATGTGGTTCCAATGGATGCCTGTCACTTATTATTAGGAAGGCCATGGGAGTTTGATAAAAGCTCCATACACCAAGGAAGAAGCAACACCTATTCCTTCAAACATGGGAGCAGGAAGGTGACATTAGCCCCTTTGCCACCTCATCAGAAGAGTTATGGGAGTCCCAGTATGGCTGAAGACTTTAGTGGAGTCTTGTTTCTATCTGAATCAGCAATGGTCAAAGAGTGTAGTGAGGAACAACCTGTATTGATGCTGCTATCAAAGGAGGTTCAGGAAGGGGAATCTAAGGTAATCCCTGCAGAAGTTAAACCCCTCATTGATCAATTCAAGGAAGTGTTCCCAGAGGAACTTTCTGATGGCTTACCCCCTTTGAGAGGAATTGAACATCAGATAGACCTTGTGCCACGGTCTGTACTACCTAATAGACCAGCATATAGATGTGATCCTAAGGCTACACAAGAACTGCAGAAACAGGTTGGAGAATTGATGAGCAAAGGGTTTGTAAGGGAGTCCTTAAGTCCATGTGCTGTGCCTGCATTATTGGTCCCTAAGAAGGATTAAACTTGGAGGATGTGCATAGATAGCAGGGCTATCAATAACACCACAGTCAAGTACAGGTTCCCTATACCTAGACTTGATGACATGCTGGATGAGTTGAGTGGGTCAAGGTTCTTTTCTAAGATTGATTTGAGGCAAGGTTACCATCAATTGAGGATCAGGGAAGGAGATGAGTGGAAGACAGCCTTCAAAACAAAGCATGGCCTCTATGAGTGGCTTGTCATGCCTTTTGGTCTGTCAAAAGCCCCAAGTAACTTCATGAGATTAATGACAGAAGTGCTTAGGCCTTGCCTAAGAAGATTTGTGGTAGTATACTTTGATTATATTCTCATCTACAGCAAGAGCAAGGATGATCATTTGAGGCATCTTGAGGCTGTGCTTGAGATTTTTAAGGAGAGTAAACTCTTTGGGAAGCTTGAGAAATGCACCTTTATGATTGAGGAAGTCAAGTTTCTAGGATATGTGGTGTCTGGTAGAGGCATTTCAGTGGATCAAGACAAGATCACTGTTGTTCAGTCTTGGCCTGTTCCTAGGAACATCACAGAAGTAAGAGGGTTTCATGGTTTAGCATCTTTCTACAGAAGATTCATTAAGAACTTCAGCACCATTGCAACACCCCTCACTGAATGTATGAAGAAAGGAGAGTTCACTTGGACTGAGAATGCTTTGCAGGCTTTCAAATACATAAAGAAACTCTTGTGCAGTGCACCTATCCTCAGGTTACCAGACTTTAATTGCCTATTTGAGGTTGAATGTGATGCCAGTGGAGTGGGAATTGGAGCTGTCCTCATCCAAGAGAAGAAACATGTAGCCTATTTTAGTGAAAAGCTAAGTGGTGCCAAAATGAGCTATTCTACATATGATAAAGAGTTCTATGCTCTTGTCAGGGCTCTAAGGCATTGGAGTCATTACCCGAAGCCTAAGCCTTTTGTCCTACATTCTGATCATGAGGCATTGAAGTAAATAGGAGGCCAGCATAAGCTCAGTCACATGCATGCTAAATGGGTGGAGTTCCTCCAATCATTCACCTTTTCTAGCAAATACAAAGATGGAAAGCAAAATGTGGTAGCTGATGCATTTTCTAGAAGATACACTCTGCTATCAACCATGGAGCAAAGGGTCCTTGGATTTGAGTTCATGAAGGATATGTATCAGGAAGATCCAGACTTTGCAGAAGATTGGTTAGCACCAAAAGAGGGAGCAAGGACCATTGATTCACCCTACACTCTACAAAATGGATTCCTGTTCAAAGGAAACAAGCTGTGTGTTCCCAGAGGTTCTTATAGGAGTCTATTGATCAAGGAAGTGCATGGAAGTGGCCTTGGAGGACACTTTGGGGTTCAGAAGACTGTGGATATACTGCAGGATCAGTTCTACTGGCCTAAGATGATGGGAGAGGTCCAAATAGTGCTCAGGAGATGTGGAGTCTGTCAAAAGGCCAAGAGTTCATTTCAGGCAGGATTTTACACTCCCCTACCAGTCCCATGTAGGCCTTGGGAAGATGTAAGTATGGATTTCATAGTAGCATTGCCTAGAACAGCAAGAGGGAAAGATTCTATCATGGTAGTTGTGGATAGGTTCAGCAAGATGACACATTTCATTGCCTGTAAGAAAACTGAGGATGCTGTGAGTGTGGCAGAGCTATATCATGATGAGGTGGTAAGGTTATATGGAGTTCCAAGAACTATTGTATCTGACAGAGACACAAAGTTTATGAGTCATTTCTGGAGAACATTGTGGAAGCTGCTTAATACCAGGTTGTTGTTTAGCACCTCCCATCATCCTCAAACAGATGGACAAACTGAGGTAACCAACAAGATCTTGGGAAGGATCTTAAGGTGTAGAGTCAGCAAATCTCTCAAGGATTGGGATTTAAAGTTGGCTCAAGCAGAGTTCTCTTTCAATAGAGCTCCATCAGCAGCCACATGCCACTCCCCCTTTGAAGTGGTCTATGGTACTAACCCCTTAATGCCTTTGAATTTCTCTAATGTGTGCAGGTCAGAGATCCACTATGATGCCAAGGAGAGGGTGGAGCAAATGCTAAAACTACATGAATCAGTCAGAAAACAAATTGAGAGGACCAATGATCTATACAAGAAGAATGCCAAGGTTCCTAAGGTCAAGAAAGACTTTGCACCAGGAGACTTAGTGTGGATCAACCTAAGGAAAGAAAGGTTCCCTTCCAAAACAAAGAATAAGCTAGAGCCAAGGGCAGATGGTCCTTTTCAAGTCATAGAAAAGATAGGTCCTAATGCCTACAAAATTGATCTACCAGGAGAATATGCAGTTCATGGGACATTCAATGTTGGAGATCTTAGTCCCTTCTATGAAGACTCTGAGGGAGAGGAAGACACAGGCTTGAGGTCAAGCCCTTTTCAATCTGGGGAGGCTGAAGCAGGAGCTCACCCAAGGGGCCTTGATGATCAAGCCACAAGCCAGACAAGCCTGACCCCAAGACCCCCTCAGATGGAAGCTCGAATCACAAGGTCCAAACAACAAGCCATGGCAAGCCAAATTCCAGCCAAACCAAGCCAAGACATTGAGGAAGATAGTCCAGGGCTCACCAAGCCATGCCAAGGTCCAATTCAGTCCACATTCCCCACACAAGCCAGAAACAATGCCAGTCAGAGCTCAGCAGAACAGTTAGCAAACCCAGCACCAAGGAGATACACCAGAGCATCCCAGCCACCCCCACCATGGCCTACCATCAAGCCAACCCATTAATAAACAAGTTTGTCCAGGAGAGTTCCTTTAGAAGTCTAGCAAAAACGCAAGTTACAAGCAGCCCAAGCTAGAGTCCAATGAGCATCATAGCAGAGAAAGTACAAGTCTAGATGTGGTTTCCTTTTGTTTAAGTCAACTTGTCCTCATCCAAGGCAGGTTTATCTAAGTTCTAATAAGAGTGGAGAGTCCCAAGGAGCAGCAAAACACCCAAAGCAAAGCAGCAAGACAACAAGAACAACATATTTCCATTTCAGGAAAAATCCAAAAACTGCTTTATTGCTTTTTGCCTCAGTCTGTTTTGTGTCTTTGTGTCTGTACTAGCTAGTTGTTAAACTCGTCCTCTTGTGAGGCTCTTAATTAGTTAGCTTTTGTAGTAGTTCAAGCCCAAAGTTGACCCTTAGATGGACTTAACATCCAAGGGTTCACATTGTATCAGCCTCCCTATATAAGGAGAGTCTTATGTATTGTTTTAGGCTGATTTTATAAATGAATTAGCTTTGAGAAATCCCTCAAATCTTTCAAACTTGTGCTAAGTGCTGTAGTTTGAGTCAAGCCTGATACATCCCCAGGGTGTCTGATCAGTGTCTTGCTTTGTGAGTCAAGTTAAGTCTGTGCATTGCTGTGATTAACTTGCTTGTTGTTGAGTCTAAGTCTAGAGTGTTTGTGCCTTGCTGTAATACTCTAAACCTGTCTCAGAACTAGTCTTTGAGTCCTTTTCTCTTGTGCCTTGCTGTAGGGGAAGTTCTCTAAGTCATATCTTTGAGTCTTAGTTAACTTTGCATCACTCTCTCTAAAACAGCCTCCATTTCTGTCTGTTTGTTTTCAGTTTGAGTAAAGATAGTAAAAGTATCCTTAAACTCACAAGCCTTAGTAGTTTACACTCCACATGTGCTAAGGGGGTCTTGTAAGGTACCTTGGCGTATGAGGTTGTTACACCAAGAAACATGCCGAGGACTTACAAGTAGTGTGAAATAAGGTAATTGGGTGAAAATGGACAATTATTTTTGGATATGTGTAGGTAAAAGCTAAGCTAGTACCGTCTGTATCCAAGATTACATGTATTCCGCTTAAAAACCCAACTTACAAAGTCATAACTATGTTGTAAATGGCATAAAATCACACAATAAAAAATAATAACTCCTCATATTTAGGTTATAATATCAAGAAGAGGAGTTTAATTATGTAGAATTTTTCTCATATTTTTTCAACAATTCTGATTAGTTTTTTTTTTTCATTTTTTTCTGTTTTACTTTTCTTTTTGATTTTTTTCTATTATTTCCTTTTTTTACTCTTCTTTATCTTCATTCATTCTTCTTTTATTCCCTTTCGTTTTCAATTCTCTTGCAAGATAACACGATACCAAGAATGACCATAAAAAGCACGCCAAACACATCAACTATACTAGCTTGAATAGGGTAGGCTATATAGGATTGTAGTTAATCAGTTGGGTCATGACAAGTCACTTTGAGTAAGTGGAGTTTAAAGTACATATAAAAGGGACAAATTTTATGCGTATGCAATTTCATGTTACATGCGTCATAAAGAGTACTACTCTCATTCTATAAATAATAACCGATCATGAATGTCATCGGTTTTGGAGGCTTTAAATCTCAAAAATTTGATTAGTTTGCCAACATTTTAGTCAAATCTATTCGTTTAGTAGTAACAGTCAAACACTCATAGATATGTAACAGATTATACAAAAGATACAAGTTGATTATGCAACGCTTAGGCGAGAATACAAAAGTACAAAATATAAAAGCAGTTTCATCACCGTTTTACAACCATTTCGACTCCCTTATCCTTAATTGTCTATTTAAGCATAAAGGTTGTTTCACTATTATGCATTATTTTAAAGAAGCACTACGTTTTTTAAACGTATATCAGAAAATTCAGCAGCATTCGTTACAAAATAGACCATAACAATGCATTCTCAAAACTTGTTCTTGAGCAGCATTCCTTACAATGAGAAATTTTCAGTTAAATAAGGGCACAATAAGAACTCCTTCTTATTGTTTTTTAGCATGGAATTAATGGATGATCCTCCATAAACCAACCTCCAAAGTAGAAGGCCTGCTTCTTGTTGCACCCAAGAATCCACCCAAATAATCTTACCTTATTATTAACTACTCCGTAGATAATAAGTAAGAAAAATACTACTAATATTATTGTATTAATACACTAGTAATATGACATGAATATTAGTTTGCATGTGAGTTTAGAGAGATATATGAGGTTTTTAGAGAGAAGAAGCAAAATAAGTATAAGAATGAATCCAATGAAAATGAACAACAATTGCCCATTTTATGGAACTATGGCCGGCACACTCTAGCCAAAAAGGCCTCTTATTTTGCTTAATTTAATTCTCATGCAAAGTAGTGGAGTGTAGAAAATGTAGTGATGATTAGAGTTATCATGTTATGTCACAATCACCAAGTGAATTGTAAACATAAAATAGAAAAAAAATCATCCCCTTTGCACATGCACAAACCGGTGCACATATGTCCATTATGGACCATTTTGATTTTTGATATTTGTCCCAAAAATTCTTATTAATCATATGCTTAATTATCTTGTATAATTAAGTGTTAATTTTATCATATAACAATTATATGACACAAATTAATAAACAATATGTACTTAACTTTTAAGTGATATTTTACCATTATATCAATATAAAATGGGTCCTTAATGTCTAGTTAATGTATTTTTCAACTCCTTGTAAATATAATTAACTAATCACCTCTACCTTAAAATTATATGCACAACCTCAACTAATTTAATGTAACGATTAATCACTAAATTAAATCTTAATTTAATCGTATTAAAATAAGTCGGAAAATTTATTCAGTCAGTTATCGTATAATGGACTAATAAACTTAAGTGGAATGAGTTCCTAACTCAATTTCAATAAATAACTCTTGTAACTAAACGTACATATCAAATATATGTAATGTGCTAATTAAATATATCATATACAAATAATTAGTTCTACTATTTGGATTTCATCCTATAGGTGTGCCAAAATGGATCAGTTGATCACCGCCGTCATACGACAATAACGTATAACTCTAGTCAGCTCAGGGTTTTCGATTTACGTTAATCAACTGACGTGGAGTATCAAAATATACTAATCATATCACATATATTCGAAATGAGTTTCCTTATATAAATGCATTATTGTGGATGACACTTACTCCAAAAATGTCCCACTTGTCCGTTACAAGTTGTGCATGTAGCAACACTATTGCGGAGGACTTCTCCTCCTACAATATCTCCCACTTGTCTCGACAATTTGTGTGCTACCGATTCTCTTGTATCTTTTGTGTCACATCCTCCCACTCATCGCAAGGTGTCTTTCGGGTCGCACTTGCGGTTGAAAAATATAAATAGAGTGGTTTTCTCATTGTGAGAGAGTAACTGTCTGACCAAAAAATCTACCATAGATCTCTTCCGAGCGTGGCCACGCATTTCCAGCCACTACTCCTCGAGTGGCCCGAAGATGTTAATACCCAACGTGGGTGGACAATTCCTGTTGACCCATCTTACACTGTATAATGTAGATCACCATGACCCAGAAGATATCCATCGGCCTCCTTTCACGTCCATCGGAAACTACATCGACTCAGGTAAATGGTCGCCAGTCTAAAGAATCTACTCATAGGAATAAAATAGAAATCCCCACCACGACCAGGCTTCAACAATTTTCATAAGGGAGTCTATTATGTAACACCCGGAAATGTACCCTATTTTTATATTGAAAATATTTTACGGATACTTTTCAGTAATTTTGAGTTTTAATTTAGAATTTTATGTTCCGAGTCGAATTTAGAATTTCCGAGTTCGTATTTGGAATTTCCGCGAGATTCCATGAGAATCCCGTCTTAAGGCGAGTTTGACTTTTGTTTGACTTTTGCCTTACACAACTCTCACTCCCTCCTTAACCTAATTCATTACTCAAACACAAACCAAATTACTTCCTACTTAAGAAATCTCAAAACCTTGCCTCCCTCTTTGATTTCGATCTTTGAATCATCGTATCTCCTTCGTTCTTTGATAGAATTCGCGTAATTTTGTCTCATTCTTCTCCCCTTACCTTCCTCTATCCGTATTGATATTAAAATCATCGTCTTTCTCGCTTTTCAATCTTTCCGTCTTTCTCAAGATGAATTTCATTTATCTTTTATGATCTATTTGTAAGTGGTGACCTCCAAGATCCCGACAAAGACTATTACCTTATTGAAGAGGAGCTTGACGATTAGTAGAGACACTTAAAGGTAACGGTTAAGGGTTACTCGGTATCATTTACGTGTTTTACATGCTTTATATGCTAGAAATCGTATTAGAATACAATTAGGAAGCCTAGAAATTCATAGTATGATTAATGAATGTTGTTATATGATGAATGTTGATGATATATATTGATTGTTGATAATTATTTGAAGTATATATGAGAATTGAAATGAATTGGTTAAGTGAAAGGGGCTCTCGGGTGAACTGGTGTTCCCTGCCGGTCGACCGGCCGCCGGTCTGCCAACCGGCTGGGAACACATCAGTAGCAATGTTGAAGTTTTTGGTAATTTTTGTATATGTGCTCTGAGCCGGCCCACCAGCCGCCGGTCCATCGACCGGCCTGTACCACATTTCTCTGTTTTCTATGATTTTTGGTTTTTGCCTTGTGTTCTGAGCCGGCCCACCGGCCGCCTCCTGTTGGAGTAGGTGTCCTCCACAATAGTGCGCCACATAATGAATCTTATTAAGGAATATAATTGGGATATTGATTGACTATATATATGATTAGTCAGTTGATTAAAGTAAATCAATAACGGTTGGCTGACTAAAGTTTGACGTTATTGTCGTATGACGGCGGTGATCAACTGATCCCTTTCGGTCACACCTATAGGATGAAATTCAAATAGTAACTAATTATTTGTATATGATACAGTTGATTAGTCCATTACATATATTTGATATGTACGAGAGTTTATTGTTAGAAATTGAGTTAAGAACTCAAATTCGATTAAGTTTATTTTTCAATTATGCGATAATTGACTAATAAATTTATTTCTTATTTTAATATGATTAAATAAGAATTAACTTAGTAATTAATCGTTAAATTACTAAATTAGTTGAGGGTTTGAGATAGAGGTAATTAGTTAATTATATTTACAAAGAGTTGTAAAATAAATTAACTAAGCATTGTGGACCCATTATATATTGATATAATGGTAAAATATTACTTAAAATGTTAAGTACATATTATTCATTTATTTGAGTCATATAATTGTTATATGATCAAATTAACACTTAATTATACAAGATAATTAAGCATATGATTAATAAGTATTTGTGGGACAAATATCAAAAATCAAAATGGATCAAATTAGGCCTCACATGGCCGGTTGGTATAGAGTTGGTAAGGTGATGATGGTTGCTTTTGTTCATGCTCACAAGTCACATATGATTATGACATGAATAGTAACCTAAAATCATTTCATTCAACACTACACTCTACCACTTTGCATGTGATTAAAATAAGCAAAATAAGAGCCAATTTTGGCTCACCATGACCGGCCATATTGCCTATAAAAGGGCAATATGGTTGATCATTTTATTTGTTCAATTCATGCTTGTTTTTCTTACTTCTCTCAAAAACTCATCTTCTCTCTAAAAACTCTCAAATACTAATATTTACTAAGTATTACTAGTGTAGTAATATAGTCTAAATTAGTAGTATAATATCTATCTTATTATCTAGTTAATAATAAGAGTAGATTATTTGGGTTCATCTTGGTGCAACTTAGAGGAGATCTTCTAGTTTGGAGATTACTTGTGTTCATCCATATTTATAGCTCAAGAACAACAAGAAGGAGTTCTTGTTGTGCCCATATATTTTCCATATCAATGTGAGGAAATTTCTTCTTTTATATAAATGTCTTTATATTTGCATGCATGTTACATAGATCATTAAATACTAAATTAACAAGTAATTTAGTAACTAATTAGAGGAGTCTAATTAAGGTCTATGGACTTTCAGCCTCATCCATAGTCCGGCTCGCATAATAAATAGCATTCAAAGCTTTGTCTTTCCGCTGGCCGAGCACCGCTCCTAGTGCGTAATCGCTTGCATCGTACATAATCTCAAACGGCAGCGTCCAATCAGGAGGCTGAATGATGGGTGCATAGACCAAAGCCTGTTTCAAAGTGTTAAAAGCAGAAAGACAATCATCAGTAAAATCGAAAGGAGCATCTTTTAATACCAACTGTGTAAGTGGTTTAGTAATCTTAGAGAAGTCCTTGATGAACCGGCGATAAAAACCGGCGTGACCAAGGAAACTCCTCACCCCCTTAACGTTAATAGGAGGGGGTAATTGCTGAATCACTTGCACCTTTGCTCTGTGTACCTCATTACCCCTATTCGAAACCAAGTGCCCAACGACTACTCCCTCATTGACCATGAAATGGCACTTCTCCCAGTTTAGCACCAGATTAACCTCGATACACAAACCAAAAGGCATTCTACGATAAGCAAAAACACCCTTAGGACAAGTAAAAGTAGTATTTTCCTGATCATCTGGATAAATAGGGATCTGAAAGAACCCTGAGTACCAATCCAGATAACAGAAAAACTCATGAGAAGCTAACCTTGCTATCATCTGATCAATGAAAGAAAGGGGGAAATGATCTTTCTTGGTGGCGGCATTTAACTGCCTGTAGTCTATACACATCCGCCACCCAGTTACTAGTCGAGTAGGTATCAATTCATTCTTTTCATTTTTTACAACTGTAGTACCTCCTTTCTTGGGTACGACCTGAACTGGGCTTACCCATTTGGAGTGACCAACCGAATAAATAATACCTGCATCGAGTAGTTTCATCACCTCGGTCATCACAACCTCCTCCATCTTCGGGTTCAGCTTCTGCTCACCCTGTCTGCAAGGTTTGTGACCTTCTTCCAGCTCAATCCTATGCATACAGACATCAGGGCTGATGCCCTTGATGTCATCTAGTGAATAACCCATTGCTTTCCTATTCCTCTTAAGTATAGCCAACAAAGCGGTTAGCTGTTCCTCATTCGGTTTAGAACTGACAATAACTGGAAATTGCTCAGTATTATCAAGAAAAGCATATTTAAGGTGAGTTGGAAGAGGCTTACGCTCGGGAAATTTTACCTCGACGGAACACAAGGCATGACCCAGATGTCCCAGCTGTTCTTCCTCCGCGTCAGTCAATTCTTCCTCATCGGCAGTAGCTCTAAGCAATTTCAGCACATCGTCATCGTTATCAAAATAACCTGCACACTCATCTAACAATGTCAAAGATTCCAGCGGATCCTTTATCAAGGAATCCGACCAGAACTCATAAGTGAACTCATCAATGATATCAACAGAAAAGCAGGCATCCTCTATCATTTGTCTAGATAAAGTGTCAGGTAAACTGAACAAAATTGTATCATCCCCTACGGCTAGAGTTAAACGCCCGTGTTTAACATCGATAATGGCCCCAGCAGTACACAAAAACGGCCAACCCAAAATAATTTGGGTACGGGTATCCTCAGCAATGTCTAAGACTATGAAGTCAACAGGAATAAAAAACATGCCCACCTTAACGGGCACGTCTTCTACGACACCTAAGGGTCTCCTAACAGATCTATCAGCCATCTGTAGGGTGATATTGGTCGTCTTAAGACAACCCATGTTAAGCTTACGACAGATAGAATAAGGCATGACACTTACACTAGCTCCAAGATCACATAGTGCCTTATCTATCACGACATCTCCTATAATACAAGTAATAGAGAAACTACCCGGATCCTTAAGTTTAGGGGGAGACTTATACAGAATTAAACTACTAGACTCTTCCATAAAAGCGACAGTAGCGAAATTCTCAAGTGCCTTTTTACGCGTTACAATATCTTTCACAAATTTGGCGTAAGGTGGCACTTGAGTGATTAGCTCGGCAAAAGGCACAGTTACCTGAATGTTTTTAACCATGTCTACAAATTTGCTGAACTGTTTCTCCGTCTTTGAATCACGTAAACGACCTGGGTATGGGACTCTGACCATCGGAAACGGGTCCCCAATTTTCTCTTTACTCGGTACCTTCTCAGCAGAGGAAGGTACTTCATCGCACACAATCTCGATTCGCGTGCCTGATGTCTGACATTCACTCGATTGAGACTTCTGTGCACTTGATCGAGTAAATTCTTCCTCATCATCCTTCGATCGAGTAAAAGAACTACTCGGCCGAGGATCTCCTATGCCTAGATTGCTCGATCGAGTAAGTATACTACTCGATCGAGGACATTCTTCAAATGGACTACTCGATCGAGTGATGGGTTTACTCGATCGAGCAGTGTCCTTAACAAAATGACTCGATCGAGTGGTATTCTCAGTCGATCGATCACTTCTTTGTACATCTTCAGTTAATTAATCCGAGATATCGTCGACCTCGGTATGTGTGCTTTCAGGGACGTGTACAGGACCGTCATAAGCACGACCACTTCTCGGATTTATGGCATTGACTAGGTCATTGTTTGGAAGTAGCGAATTACATCTGTCGAGCAGTTTCCGGAGGGTATCCGCACTAGATTGTTGCTCAAGCTTTTGCGCATTGATAGTGGCCTTGAGAACTTGATATTCGGCTTGGTTAATGAGTACCTTGCCTTCATCCACAGGTGGTTGAGATTTTGCAGCAGTTAACTCGGCATATAACTCGGAAAAAGAACCCCCTTGCTTGAATTTTCTATAAGCAAGAACCCTTGCTGAATCAGCCAAACAAGTAATAGGGTCATGTCTTTCATCACCGCATCTACTACAAACCACCTCAATAGCTTGAACTTGGTGTATTTCACCCAAATTCCCCGTTTCTACCACATGAACTTCTTCAACTACAGTCTCCCTCTTTCTCTCTGCTCTAGGATTACCGTAGCTAGCAGAATGGATGGCCATATTTTCAATAAGCTGCCACCCTTCATCATCCTCCACATTAGCCTGGAATCTCCCTCATGCAGCAGCATCCAGAACCATTCTTTGCTCATAAAGCAACCCATTGTAAAATTGGTTGCACAAAAACCATTGCTCAAACTCGTGATACGGAACTAAGCGAACTAGCTTCTTGAACCTGGCCCATGCTACAATAAAATTTTCAGTAGTAGATTGAGTAAAATTCGTGATCTGGCGGCGCAGCGCATTGGTTCGCAGAGGAGGAAAATACCGTCTATAGAAGGCTAGAGCTAACGAACTCCAATCTTTAACCCCAGCAGCCTTCCTATCTAAATCTCTCCAACAATCCTTAGCGTCATCAGTCAAGGAAAAAGGAAAAAGGAATTCCTTTACCTTGTCTTGTGTCACACCAACAACTACAGGAATAGCGGAACAATAGTCTGTAAATATCTCAACATGCCTAGCTGGGTCTTCATCTACCATACCACCGAATAAATTCCGCTCCACTAAACTGTAGTAGGACGGATGTATTGTGAAGGTACCCTCATCAGCAAGAGGGAGAGTAGTTCCCTTAGGTAGAGTCTCAGCACTGGGCTCAGAATGACTCGCAATCTTAGGCATCCTGCAGAGCAATTACAGCAGCAGCAGGTTCAAATGATCCTCTTTTAGGACTTATACCTGCAAATACTAAACACTAACTCAAATATGAGAACAGCCTCAAGGAATAAATTCCTTGAGACCAAAGATAAACTAAAGAAAGCTATAAAATTACACCGTCTCCCCGGCAACGGCGCCAAAATTTGATACGGCTGTCGCAACCCTATCAAAGATAAAACCGAACGGTCTCAACAAAATGCAGTAGAGGCAGTCGGGTATCGAATCCACAGGGAGAGGGAATCCTATAACTTGCTAAGTTTGCCAAGGTAACTAAATTGGGGGGTTTGTTTAAATGATTTTCTAACACTACAAGAGAAAAGGGAAAGAGAAATGAAGAGCGAATGTAACACCCGCTATTGTACCCTATTTTTCTAGTAAAAATATTTTACGGATACTTTTCAGCGAAATTTAGTTTTAGTTTAGAATTAAATCTTCCGAGTCGAATTTAGAATTTCCGAGTTCGTATTTGGAATTTCCGCGAGGTTTCATGTGAATCCCGTCTTAAGGCGACTTTGACTTTTCTTGACTTTTCCTTACACATCTCATACTCCCTCATACTACCTCCTAACCTAATTCATACTCACACAAACACAACTCAACCTTTCTTCCTGACTAAGAAACCAAAGAAAACCTTGCCTCCATTTTCATCCGATCTTAGAATCGTAATATCTCGCTCATTTCTTGATCAAATTCGCGTAAGTTCGTCTTATTCTTCCCCTATTATTTGCCTCTATCCGTATTGATAATAAAATTACCGTCTTTCTCGCTTTTCAAACTTTCCGTCTTTCTCAAGGTGAAGTAAATTCATCTTTTATGATCTATTTGTAGGTGGTGACCTTCAAGATCCCGACAAAGACTATTTCTTAATTGAAGAGGACCTTGACGCAGAGTAGAGACGCATAAAGGTAACGGTGAAGGGTTACTCGATATCATTTACGTGTTTTACATGCTTTCTATGCTAGAATTCGTATTTAGAATACGATTAGTAAGTTTAGGATTCTTGTTATTGATGATGATTGTTGTTAGTTGATGATGGTTGATGATGAATATTGATTGTTGATAGTTAATAGAAGTAGATTCTGAGAATTGAAATTGATTGAACATTGAAATGTTGTTCACGGTAGACTGGGTTCCCAGCCGGGTGACCGGCCGCCGGTCTGCCCACCGGCTGGGAACACATTAGTAGGAAAATTGGATTTTTGTGAGTAGTGATGGTCCTGGCCAGGTGCCCGACCGCCAGCCTCCAGACCGGCCTGGAACACACTGCACTTCCTTTGTGATTTTTGGATTTTGCATGATGCGTGAGCCGGGGTAGCGGCCGCTGGTCCACTGACCGGCCGGCAACGCGGCTGTATATTTTTCTTATAATTTCTAAAACTCGTAATTTATAATAGTTCGCATGGTTCGTTTATCGTATAATTTTACGTAGTGACTTATAATATTAATGTTTTGAATATATGATATTTCATTCGCTTGTAATACATGTTTTGTGACGGTTTTTGCTATGTCCCACTTTGAGTCGGTTTTTACAAAGGTTACGGT
The DNA here is from genome assembly GCA_022085475.1 of Heliosperma pusillum. Classification (NCBI taxonomy): domain Eukaryota; kingdom Viridiplantae; phylum Streptophyta; class Magnoliopsida; order Caryophyllales; family Caryophyllaceae; genus Heliosperma; species Heliosperma pusillum. The sequence continues at coordinate 31,833 of JAIUZE010067043.1, forward strand.
TTGAGCACTATTTTGTTATGTGTTTTGTACTCTCATTCCCTTGCCTACCTCCACGTTCGTAAGGCTGGAATGTCGGAACGGGGATGTATCCTACTGCTTAAATGCATGTGTTAGTGGGCATACGACGACGTTGTTGGGAGGCAAACGCATTGCGTTGATCGACCCGGCCGTCAAATGTTGTGTACTTGCGAGGTGGTGTTATTTGCATGTAGCGTACCGCTTGTTATGAGACTTGTGCTCTTTTCTGCCTCTTTCGTGAATATCGACCGAATTTGGGGTACTCGGCGGCAATGATTGACCGAGTTTTGGATGCGAAATGTTTATCGCATGTCGAATCGGAACACGTTTATTCCGAGAATCTAGCCAGGTTTAGACTAGGACCGTATTATTATCGTCGTGCTACCAGGAGGAAATTAGTCTACATATACGAAATGTAGCATCGTGTATGCGTTCAGGGAAATGTTTATCCCGTGGATGCCTTTTAATCATACTTGCCATGTACACGGTGTTAGTGCGTTTCATTTACCGTGAGAGATGTCATCTTTGTGTTGTTGTATTTGGATGCGTGATTACATGATTGATTATTCATGGTCATTGCATGACTTGGCATGGTTTCTTTCCCGAGTCTCAACCTAATCAAACTTATACCGCTAACGGTGAGATGTAAGCCCTAGTGAGCGTATTCGGTTGCCCAAGAGTGTCTTCCCCTAGTCTTTGTATCACATGATGGATTCAGATTTGTATTCCATATGCTCTTATCATTAAATATCGAATTGCCTATCTATTCTCATCGTATTTCACATGTATATCTATATATGCATGCTTCTATTTTGTATTTCCTTTTATGTACGTTTAATGTGATATGGCTAGGAGAACCCGGAGTTACTCCCCACTAACTGTGGCGTTCATGTTTTCATGGATGAACTGGTTGCTTGATTTGGATGGCTTTTTGCTTACGATATTTTGGGTTCGGGTGTGAGCTAGCGGGCGTTGTCCCTGGAAGATTCACCTCTAGACGATTTTAGCTAGTTGCTAATAACCTTGTCTTTTGTTAAAACATTGAGAGACTACGTCTCTTGTGGTATTTTTATTTGGTTTGTAATATTTGACATTCATCGTATTTCTATCTTGCATGTATAAAAGTTTTTAAAATACCGTATTTCCGCTAATTATATCACATGCTTGTATGTTTTATTTCCGCTTTCGCGAGGGTTGTCACAGTTGGTATCAGAGCTTTATCGCTCCTGACGCACACACGTGAACCCTAACTTAAACTACTTGACCTTAAAATAATAAATGAGTGTTGGGTAGAAGTTAAGGACTTTACTTGGTAGTCTATTGATTTATGCTAATTGATAGGAGTAACTTAATTTGTTTTTGTTTCTTATGAAGATGGTTAGACCACGAATGGTAGAGAATGTCGTGTTGGAAGCTCTTACTCAAGTGCTGAAAATTAGCAAGATGCAGCTTTAGCTCATGCCAACCAAGTTCCCCCTAGAAGGGAAGATAACCATCAAGGTGGCTACGCATGAGTAGCTGGACAAATAGCTAGAAGTAAAATTGTACAATATGGTGGAGAACCGGACCCTACGGAGTTATCCGATTGGTTCCGTGAGATGGAGAAGCAGTTTGATTTTTACCAAGTCCGAGAAGAGGACAAGGTGAGCATCGCAAAGGACTTCCTTGTTAGGGAAGCTGACAATTGGTGGGCTATCACTAGTGCCACCGCTACTCTCGAAGGTGACTTTAACTGGTCTTGTTTCAAAGCTCTTGTGGAAGGTAGATTCTATCCTAAAGAGCTTAAACAACAAAGGCTCAAGAAGTTCATTGACTTTAAGCAAGGCAACTTGTCAGCTCAGGACTTCACTACGGAGTTCAATAAGCTCGCTCATTTTGCTCCAAGACTTATCTGAGATGACGTGGACCGAGCCTTCTATTACCGTAACAAGCTGAGTGTCGTTCTTCAAAGTAAAGTGAGGAGGAATACTACCTCCTTTGGAGATCTTTATGATGATGCCTTGTAGGCCGAGAATTCCATGAAGGCTATTAGAGATGAAGCTTTGATGAATAATCCCTCTCCTTCTTACGCTCCTAGGCCAAATGTTTTTGGGAAGAGACCGTTTATTTCGTCGCCTTCTAATTCTTATGCTAACAAGAGGAGATTTAATCCTTCTTCCAATGCAAATGCGAGAGCTCCTGCTCCTTTTATTCCTCGAGCTACTTCTAATGTGGCTCATAGGACCTATGCTCCTCAAGCTCAAGCTCAAGGTCGTCAATGTAACCGATGTAGACAACCATACCATCCCGGTGTGTCTTGTTCCAGCCGACCTTATGTGTGTTTCTTTTGTCAAAAGGGTGGTCACCGTTATGATGATTCCCCGATAGAAAGTTGTCCCCTCCTCCTGCTAAACCTAAGGATTCTATCTTTGTCATGAGTCGTGCCGAAGCCGATGCTCATCCAGAGATCATTACGGGTATGTTCTCAATCTTAGAGCAACCGTGTCTTATTCTTTTTGATACCGGTGCTTCAATGTCTTTTGTGTCTTCGACTTATGCTAATAAATTATCTATCGAGCCTACATCTAGTGAGGATACTCCCATATCCTTACCATCCGGAGATATTATCTCTTGTTCTACCCTTTATCCAAATATACCTATATCTATTGCGGGTTCTATCTTTCCCGCAAATCTCCTTAAGTTCCCTCTAGGAGAGTTTGATATAATCCTAGGTATTGATTGGCTAGCAATGTATCATGCTAGGTTCGAGTGTCGTGATCAAAAGATTTATTTAAAGAGTCCTTTAGGGGTTAGAATAACCTATAAGGGATCTCATCCCCGAAAAGGTGTGTCTTTGATTTCCGCTATGAAATTGGTGAGTATGGTAAGAAAAGGTCACCAAGCATACTTGTGTGTTGTGACTTCTTCAACTACCTCTTTGCCGAGTATTGAAGATGTGCCTATTGTGCGTGAATTTGTTGATGTATTTCCTGAAGATTTGCCCATGATTCCTCCCGAGCGAGATGTTGAGTTCTCTATTGATCTTGTACCTGGTTCTGGACCCATAGCCAAAGCTCCTTATCGTATGGCTCCGACCGAATTGAAAGAATTAAGGAAGCACCTAGATGATATGATTGAGAGGGGTTTTATTCGACCAAGTGCCTCGCCTTGGGGTGCTCCCGTTCTCTTTGTAAAGAAGAAAGATGGTTCTATGAGGCTTTGTATTGATTATCGGGAATTGAATCGGATTACAATCAAGAATAGGTATCCTTTACCAAGAATTGAAGATTTGTTTGATCAATTAAAGGGTGCTTCTACTTTTTCCAAGATTGATTTTAGATCCGGTTATCACCAAATTCCTGTTCGAGATGTTGATATTCCAAAGACCGCTTTTAGTACAAGGTATGGTCATTATGAGTTCAAGGTGATGCCATTTGGATTGACAAATGCTCCCGATATCTTTATGGATCAAATGAACCGCACATTTAGTGAGTATCTTGACAAGTGTGTGGTGGTGTTCATTGACGATATTCTTATTTTCTCCACAATAGTTCACCCTAGCCCTAGCATTCAGATTAGCTACTCATGGTGATAGATATTAAGCAAAACAAGAAGACACAGGATGGTATGGCAAGATTCATGGTCGAGAAACGTACAAACATGAACGAAAATGACAGAAAACGAAATAAAACTGAATCAGAACCTGAATTAGGGCAAAAACAAGGAGGATGTCGATCGGTATAAGGCTATGCCGATCGGTATAGTGTTGTAAATGATCGAAAACGATAACGAAATTACTTCTAAATGAAATGGAATTACATAAATGATAAATGGGAAATTGCTTTAGATCCGTGACAAGGGATCTGTGCTGCGGTGGTGAGATCTCCTCGGAGATCCGCTACTTCTCCCACTTATAACCCTCCTTTAGGTCTAGGGTTAGGTTTTTGGCCTCCAGAATTGAGTCTTGGGCCTGTAGCTGAAGCTGGGCTTGTGTATTGGATCGGTATATGTTGGACCTTAGAGTCTTGAGCTCAATCTTGGATATTTGGTGAAGGCACCGATCGGCATAAGTGATGGGCCGATCGGTGTCATGCTAATTGGACTCATCTTTTGGTCTTGGTTGCTCCATCCGATCGGCATTGGTGCTTCACCGATCGTTCTTGGGTCTTGAGGGTGTCCAATGATCATGCTAACACTTCCACCGATCGGTCTAAGCACCTTACCGATCGTTTTTTGTGTTACAACCCCACCACCGATCGGTGAAGAGTATAAACCGATCGTCAAAGGCAGGAGGTCGATCGGTGAGAATTCCTGCACAGCGCACTGAACTTCAAATGCCCGCCATTTCTTCGTTACTTGGTCAAATGAGGCGTTTTTGGTTGCGTTTCGAAGATAAGAAGAATATCTTTCCGTGGCAACTTGAATCGCCTCGTTCCAATGTCTAGAACTCAAGATATGGCCTCTCAAAGATGACCCTAGTGAAGGAGGGTCTCAAATCATAATCTTGATTTGTTTGAGCTCGATGTTGCTTCTTCATTATAGCTGGCCCAATCGGTATGACATGTATTTGAGCCTTTTTTTACTTCCTTTTCATCCAGAATCGATTGCGTGAGTTGGTGAAAGGTTGGTTCTTGATCCTTTATTCCTCGTGTTTAGCCAAAATGCTTTCAAATCACCCATAAAGGGCGTGAACTCTGCAAAATAGACATGAAACATACCAAAGTAGCAAACGAGAGGAATACGACTAGAAAAGAGCTCAAAGGAGATACCTATGATGCACAAATGGGGTAAATGTATAGGCAAATGTGCATATGGAATACGCACATCAAATCTCCCCAAACCAAACCTTTACTTGTCCTCAAGTAAAGCAATAGAGACAAGCATGGATCGAGATCATAGCTCAAGACACATTTACTCAAACTAGTGTGAACAATGGCAATTACAAGTGCAGCAGGAACATACGCGTGAGAGTCGACCTTCAAAACAAGTCTCATCTAGCCTAACAGTCAATGCTCTTCATGAATACTCAAGACCTTGCAATCGAGCTCAAAAATAAAGACGCAACAAGCATTTTCAACAGCATGACTCAAATCAATGAAGTAGTACTCAAGATACTATATGTTCTCAAGGTATGCGGGGTACAAGGCGTAACGGGGCTGAAGTTCAAGGTGGAAGGTGGCTGCGTGCTAACGCGTTTGGGCATGTGTGGCTCATTAGTGACTAGTGGCTGCGTGACCACTTGGACTATTTCTTCAAATGTTACCGATTCACAACATTCATTAACATCATCCCAGCTTCTTGTTCAGCACTTATAGGATTTAGCCATAATTTCTTCTCTTATGATTAGTTTGGCTTCTTATGACTTCATTTGTTCATTTGATTCTCAGCGCCTTAGCAAAATTGACTCCTTAGTGCCTTTTCACACCAGGTTTTTAGCAAAACTTCCACTTTTGATGAGCAGACCGATCGGTTTAACATAATACCGATCGGTTCTGATAGCATTTCCCAGACAGAATATAACTTTGCACACATTTAAGTCTCATTCAGCATAGTTACAGTACCCCTTGTCCTTACACGCAACCAACAGTCAAGGTGGGTGAGTATATGGCATGTAGTTTGAGTATCCGGGTTGTAACCAAGGTTAATATAAGGCAATGTGGGCTCAAGAACAAGGACCTAAGTCTAAAGGGACAAAAGAGGCTGTTTTGTCCATGTGGAGTTCAATTTTTATGGGTACCCGGTCCCGCAGGACTTAAGTGCATACCTTCGGAAATTAAATTGAGCTACTAAGTCACACAATGAGACAATGCAAGAGCATACGAGCTAAGATTTACAATACGACATTGAGAAGCATTTCGATGCAAAGTTGACTCACATCAAGCATATCAATCAAGCATGTTCGACTAGTTAATCCAATCTAATCTCTAGATGTCCTACCATAAGAGTTCAAACCAAAGTCACGAAAGTAGAGCAAAGTGCAAGAGCAAAATAGACATTAAGCACATCTCAATCCACAAAACAAGACCAAAAGCAACATGGACAACTGTCCCCCTCCCCAAACCAAATTTAGCAATGTCCTCATTGCGACCACTCAGGGCGGGTCACAAGACAAGTCATGGGGGCGGGAATAAAGAAAGCAAAGAGTGCAAAGTGTATACCATGTAAGAGCAGATGGTTAACCTCCCCAAACCAGCATCGAAGAATCTTTTTTGTAGTTGCATGAACATTGGCTGGCAGGGCTGATCATCATGTGGTCACCGATCGGTGGAATCAGCAGTTTGATCGGTAGAGAGCAGTCCACCATCGGTAGACTTCCTTCTGTGATCGGTGGAGGTCATCTCTCTGATCGGTGAGCTCTGTTCTGCACCAGTTCTCCTCAACTGCAAACATTTAAGACAGACAAAACAGGAGAACTATAGGAAACGCTCTCTCACATCACTCACAAATGTCTTAAAATGTCTCAAAACGAAAGCAAAAATTGTCTAACTATTACAACTGAAATAAGATTGTTCCAAAAACGAAAAGCAAATAACAACGGGTTGCCTCCCGGAAGCGCTGGTTTCAGTTAGGTCCCGCACGACCTTGTTTAGCTTCAGATCAAGTGTAGGGAATGTCATCAGCACAGGCCCCTCTTGGCCTCCAAACAGCACGAGCATCCACAGGAGGATGGTTGGGCCATAGTACACTCGGCAGACCGGCAAGGGGCGAATCTCCGTGCCCGGTTGATCTCGGATGGCCTCGCCAATCACGTGAGTCATAAATTCCTGAATCCAAAGGTTGAAAAGTCTCCAAGGTGTCTCCAAAGATGTGAGACGGAGATATAACATTAACAGAACAGGCAGAACTCATAGCATCAACACTAGCAGGAGACAGGGGAAGGTCAGAACTAACAATCTGGGGCAGGGGATGATCATGGAGCTCTGTGGGGGGTGGATGCTGATCGGCAAGGGTGTGAGGCCGATCGGTGGGTACTGCAGACTGACAGGTGAGGTCTCCAAACTGGTAGGTGGGGTCCTTTAATGGCCGGTTCTGGTCTCTAATGATCGAATTGGTCTTTACAACTAAGGGAGAGCGGGGTGTATCATAAGGTTTAAACACTAGAAGTTCACCCCCCACCTAAAAAGTCAAGGTCCTCTTAGCAACATCAATTATAGCACCTGTAGTGTGTAGAAAAGGTCTCCCTAAGATGATAGGGATGTCGGCATTTTCAGGTATGTCTAACACTACGAAATCGCCCGGTATGTAAAACCCACCCATCTTAACCGGGACATCCTCAAGTAAACCCAAAGGTCGTGAAGTGGTCCTATCCGCCATTTGGACTGTCATATTCGAGCTCTTGAATTGGGTCAAGCCCATCTTCATAGCTAAGGATAAGGGTAGGACACTAACACTAGCTCCTAGGTCACATAAGGCGTTTTCGATGTTAATTTTGCCTATGACTCAAGGGATACTGAAGCTACCGGGATCAGCAAGCTTAGGTGGAGAGTCACTTTGTCGAGGTGCACTACACCTTTCTGTAAAAGCGACGGTCTCAACCTTGGGGAGGGTCTTTTTCCGGGTTAAGATGTCTTTTAGGAATTTAGTATAAGAGGGTACTTGCAAAACTAAATCTAGAAATGGAATAGTGATGTCTAGTTTAGTAAGTACCTCTTTGAACTTACCGAATTGTTCCTCATAGGGGGATTTCTTCTTGAGACGACTAGGGAAAGGAAGTTTAATCTTCGTCCCAGCTTCTTCTGACTGCTTCCCCTTGCCCAAACCAGCTTCAACATCATTCTCAGCAGCTTTGAAAGGTTCAGACCGATCGGTATAGGGGATGGGACGATCGGTGGGAGTGGTATTCTGGCCATTTTCTTCGTTTTTCTGCTTCTCAGACCTCTCAGCATTCTTCTCAGAACTTACTGCTCTGTCCTCAGCCTCATAGGTGGTCCCACTCCTCAATGTTATGGCATTCACATGGTGGACATGATCGGTGGTTTTGCTAGGCTGAGATGGGATGTGGCCTTGCTGCCTTTGAGCTTGTGAGGCAGCTAGTTGAGCTATCTGAATCTCCAAGTTCTTAATAGCCCCCGCCTTTTCTTGGTCCATTTTAGCCACTTGAGCAATGAGGTGCTCCTGGCTTTTCTGCATTCCCATCAGCATCATCCTCAAATCGTTCATATCTGTGAATGTAGGAGGCTTAAAGGGTTGAGGTCTGTTTTGTTGCTGGTATGGAACTTGACCGATCGGTTGAGATGGTTGGCCGATCGGTGGATGCTGGTACTGAGGGTTTGGCATGTTGTACTGCTGGTTGAAGTTCTGCTGCTGATAGTTCTGATAAGCAGCAACCTGTTCTACTACCCCTGGGTACCCAAAATTGTCCAGAGTGTATTGTTGTTGGAGGGCACCGATCGGTGAGGGGATAGGGCCGATCGGTGGAGCAATCGTCGGGGCTGTGTTGACCTTCAAACTGGCCAACTGGGCTTTAAGATCCTCGATTTGGGCTGTCATACTCTGTTGGAAATGACCTTCAGTGCCTCTAGCAGCCAAAGTAGTGGAAGATTGGCCATATTGGATACTATGGCTAGCCATAGTCTCTATCAACTCACGAGCCTCAGCTACTTCCACGTTAGAGAACATCCCATTTGCCGCGGAATCCACTATCCTCCTTGAGTCCGGCATTAGAGCGTTGTAAAATGTCATGGCCATGAACCCTTCTCCAAACCCATGATGTGGGCATTGCTTCTCCAGGGTTTTAAACCTCTCCCAAGCATCGTAGAGATTCTCATTGAGGCGCTGTCTAAACCCGGTGATTTGCATCCTTAGGTTGGCCGTCCTCTCCGGCGGGAAAAACTTCCTGTAGAAAGCAAGGGCTAGGGTGACCCATGTATTGCTAGTTGCGACCGGCAAGGTTTCCAGCCAAGATGATGCTTTGTCCCTCAATGAATGAGCGAACATCATCCTCCGGAGTTGATCTTGTGTCACCCCTTCGTGGGTGATCAATTGGCAAAGGTCACAAAATCTGTTTATGTGGCGAGCTGGGTCTTCGGATGGTGCACCCCTAAATTGTTCTTTGTGGATGAGGTTGTAGAAGGATGGGTCAATTTTAAAGTTGGTTGCTGTGAGGTTAGGGCTGAGAGTCCCTGTGGGCACCTGTGCAGCAGTAGGCATCCCTTCATCACTAAGTTTAGGCATTGTGGTTCTTGGTGATGTTGGTGGGGTTGATGTAGGTGATATTGTAGGTGATGGTGAAGATGTAGGTGTTATTGTGGGTGTTTGTGTGCTTTCGTTGTCAGCCAGCCTTCGATTTCTGCGCAGTAATCTTTCTGGTTCAGGATCGAAGTTCAGCAGGGCAGCAGAGTTTCTCCTGCGCATAAACACTGGCAAGACAAATCAGAAAACAAGGCAAAACCGATCGGTGGGGGGTATGTACCGATCGGTATAAGGGCAAAATTTCACAGAAGTCAATTCGAACAGAAAAGAAACACCAAATTAATCAGAAAATCGCCTCCCCGGCAACGGCGCCATTTTGATAAGCGAGATTTATGTCGTTCTAAGTCCGCTATCAAACAATATTTATAAGTCCAAACTAAAACTAACTAGGGCAGCTAGTGATAAGTCCAGGTCGATCACAGGGAGGCGTGATGTATCTAATCAGTTTAGGTCGATATTCAATTCTGCTAAGGTGACAGGTTTAACAGGTTGAGAGGTGAGTTTAGAAGGTACGAAATTGAAAGCAGTGAATAAATGAAAACAAATATAAAACGAAGTAAATTTATGAAAATCAGATGAAACGAAGACTAGGGCAGAACGGGTTCACTATGGTGTCAAAGGGATAGGTCGAGCCAAGGTCTAAACAGTCTAAAGGGTGAGAAAGTTGCTGGTCCGGCCTCCTAACCACCCCTAGCCACTCTGATTACTGGTCCGTCTCACAGAAATCACTATCCTATGTGTCCACCGATCGGTGAAGGGCTTCCCACGATCGGTGTCAGGTCTATTTTCCCAATCACTTGGCCAGTCTCAGGGAAAAACACTAAATAAATGATAACCTAGCGTCCTAGGTCAGTCAAACGACAGTTAAATCAAACATAGGTTCAGATGCATAAACGGTTTAATTGGAACTCCCAAATCCCGGATCCACAATAGTTCACCCTAGCCCTAGCATGCAGATTAGCTACTCATGGTGATAGATATTAAGCAAAACAAGAAGACACAGGATGGTATGGCAAGATTCATGGTCGAGAAACGTACAAACATGAACGAAAATGACAGAAAACGAAATAAAACTGAATCAGAACCTGAATTAGGGCAAAAACAAGGAGGATGCCGATCGGTATAAGGCTATGCCGATCGGTATAGTGTTGTAAATGATCGAAAACGATAACGAAATTACTTCTAAATGAAATGGAATTACATAAATGAAAAATGGGAAATTGCTTTAGATCCGTGACAAGGGATCTGTGCTGCGGTGGTGAGATCTCCTCGGAGATCCGCTACTTCTCCCCCTTATAACCCTCCTTTAGGTCTAGGGTTAGGTTTTTGGCCTCCAGAATTGAGTCTTGGGCCTGTAGCTGAAGCTGGGCTTGTGTATTGGATCGGTATATGTTGGACCTTAGAGTCTTGAGCTTAATCTTGGATATTTGGTGAAGGCACCGATCGGCATAAGTGATGGGCCGATCGGTGTCATGCTAATTGGACTCATCTTTTGGTCTTGGTTGCTCCATCCGATCGGCATTGGTGCTTCACCGATCGTTCTTGTGTCTTGAGGGTGTCCAATGATCATGCTAACACTTCCACCGATCGGTCTAAGCACCTTACCGATCGTTCTTGGTGTTACAACCCCACCACCGATCGGTGAAGAGTATAAACCGATCGTCAAAGGCAGGAGGTCGATCGGTGAGAATTCCTGCACAGCGTACTGAACTTCAAACGCCCGCCATTTCTTCGTTACTTGGTCAAATGAGGCGTTTTCAGTTGCGTTTCGAAGATAAGAAGAATATCTTTCCTTGGCAACTTGAATCGCCTCGTTCCAATGTCTGGAACTCAAGATATGGCCTCTCAAAGATGACCCTAGTGAAGGAGGGTCTCAAATCATAATCTTGATTTGTTTGAGCTCGATGTTGCTTCTTCATTATAGCTGGCCCAATCGGTATGACATGTATTTGAGCCTTTTTTTACTTCCTTTTCATCCAGAATCGATTGCGTGAGTTGGTGAAAGGTTGGTTCTTGATCCTTTATTCCTCGTGTTTAGCCAAAATGCTTTCAAATCACCCATAAAGGGCGTGAACTCTGCAAAATAGACATGAAACATACCAAAGTAGCAAACGAGAGGAATACGACTAGAAAAGAGCTCAAAGGAGATACCTATGATGCACAAATGGGGTAAATGTGTAGGCAAATGTGCATATGGAATACGCACATCAAACCCACCATCAATCGACTTCACAGAATAATTGCCAGAGTTATCAGCTCATGTAGGCGATTACGGACCAAAACAAATATAATGTAATTCAGTTCACTTTTGTGGTGTTCAATGTTGTCAGTACAACCCACATGAAAAACAAAATATAAAACAAAACGATGATTTCATAGATCGTTTTATGAAAAAGATACATGTGTCTAATCCATATAAATCAACTAATACAACTCAGGAACACGTTTGATTCCCATGGAAATAACGTGCCTTTCATGCTTATCATATCTCAATGGTTTAGTGAGAGGATCTGCGACGTTATCATCCGTAGCAATCTTGTCTATCACTATCTCCCTTTGCTCCACGTAATCTAGGATCATGTGAGCCTTCCAATGTACATGCCTAGACTTGTTGCTGGACTTACGCTCCTTAGCCTGGAAGATGGCACCACTATTATCACAATAGATGGTGATCGGGTCATCCGAACTAGGAACTACAGTTAGTCCTTGTAAGAATTGACGCATCCATAGAGCTTCCTTCGCAGCCTCTGAAGCAGCATAGTACTCGGACTCAGTCGTAGAATCTGCTATAACACTTTGTTTGGAGCTTTTCCAGCTGACCGCAGCACCATTAAGAGTAAAAACGAATCCAGACTGAGATTTCGAGTCATCTCGATCCGTATGAAAGCTAGCATCTGCGTAACCGATTGCGCATAGCTCAGTGTCACCTCCATAAGTCAATACCCAATCCTTAGTCCTCCGTAGGTACTTAAGGATATTCTTAACATCCATCCAGTGTGTTTCACCTGGATTGCCTTGGTACCGACTCGTCATACTCAACGCATATGTCACGTCTGGACGTGTGCATATCATGGCATACATGATTGATCCAATAGCTAATGCATAAAGAACCCGACTCATGCGCTCGACCTCTTCTGATGTCTTTGGTGCCTGAGCTTTACTCAACTGCTTCCCAGAAATCATTGGAAGGTTCCCCTTTTTGGAGTCATGCTGAACCTCACAAGAATTTTATCTATATAAGACTCCTGACTGAGGGATAACATCCGTCGTGATCTATCTCTGTAGATACGGATCCCCAAAATTCTTTGTGCCTGGCCCAGATCTTTCAACTGGAAATGGTTCTTTAACCAAACTTTTACCGAAGTTAAGAGAGGCATGTCATTCCCAATCAAGAGTATGTCGTCGACATACAATATTAGGAAGACAATCTTGCTCCCACTCGACTTGATATATAAGCATGGTTTCTCGACCGATCGAGTAAATCCATTCTCTTTTATCAACTGGTCGTAACGATGATTCGAACTCCGAGAAGCCTGCTTAAGTCAATAGATGGAACGCTTAAGCTTGCATACCTTCTTAGGATTGTTAGGATCAATGAAACCTTCGGGTTGTACCATGTACAATTCCTCCTCCAAACAACCGTTTAAGAAGGCGGTTTTCACATCCATCTGCCAAATTTCATAATCATGAAAAGCGGCAATCGCTAAGATTATCCATCCGAATGAACGCAGCATAACTACGGGTGCAAAAATTTCATCATAGTGCAATCCGTGCACTTGAGTGAAACCCTTTGCCACTAGTCGTGCCTTGTAGGTATCTGGTTGTCCTTCTACAGAATGCTTTATTTCGTAAAGCCATTTGCACTGAAGAGGCCGAACCTTATCAGGTA